>CM067510.1:29407938-29464316 GCA_034509495.1 Acestrorhynchus altus | reverse complement strand
CACACACACACACACACACTCACACACATTTACACTCACACACACAATGGGAGGATAACTATCACCTAAAGATACAACACTGCAATGAAACCACTAAACCAAGAGCAAAATTATGGGACAGAAAAATACACACCATTTACTCTGTTCCTCCTCCGTCCACATAGACACACACTTACACATATATGTTCTCAGAGTGTATGGATGAGTGGCTTGTAAATCATACTTGGGCTGGCTGTGAAGAGAGAGAGAGAGAGAGAGAGAGAGAGAGAGAGAGAGAGAGAGAGAGAGAGAATATGTGTGTGTGTGTGGCCTGGTTCAGGAGTAAACTCACCTCCTCCACTCCTTTTCTCAGCGCTTTCTCTCTCTCGTACTGAGTGATCAGCTGCTCGTTGTCCTCCTTCAGCAGCTCCAGCTCCACCTCGTGCTCCTGGTTCTCCGCGAACACCGCGTCCAGGTTCTCCAGCACGGCGACCACCAGCGGCATCAGCTGCTTCACCACGTCCTCGTCGTAGCTGCCGATCATCCGCTCGAACTCGCGGTAGATGGAGCTGGCCAAGCCGGACACCCGCTCCGACATCATCGCCGCGCTGCCCGGGTCCTCCTGATAGAGCACCCCGTCCTCCAGCTCCATGTCCCCTGTCCTCTGTCCTCTGTCCAACTACTTAAGATAGCTGTTAGCGCAGTTAGCCGGGCAGCGGTCCAGCTCGGCTTTATTCTGACCCGAGCGGACCGAGTCCGAACCGAGTCCGAACCGAGTCCGGCAATGACTCTGTCCCCGCGGCTCTCAGCTCCTCTGTCTTCAGTCCGGCTCCGCTCTTCCTCCGCTGTTGCTCCAAACTCTCAACACAAGAGTTGTTGACTAGAGCGTCACGGCGTGACGTCACCGTCTAAAAGCGGGGTGGGCGGGGCCGCAGAGGAGCGGTACAATCCCTCATCCACTTCAGCTCTTCAGCTCCCTGCTCTTCACTTCTCTACTCTTCCCTCGAGCTCTTCAGCTCCCTGCTCTTCACTTCTCTACTCTTCCCTTCAGCTCTTCACTTCTGTACTATTCACATCTCTGCTCTTCCTTTCAACTCTTCAGCTCTTTGCTCCTCACTTCTCTGCTCTTCTCTTCAGCTCTCTGCTCTTCTCTTCACTTCAGCTCCCTGCTCTTTACTTCAGCTCCCTGCTCTTCTCTTCACTTCAGCTCCCTGCTCTTTACTTCAGCTCCCTGCTCTTCTCTTCACTTCAGCTCCCTGCTCTTTACTTCAGCTCCCTGCTCTTCTACAGCTCAGACTGATTATATCAGCAATATAAACACCTGCATACAGATACTGAACATTCAGCAAGTTAAACAGTTCAGCACTAAGCTGTCTGACTGACTGACTGCTCCTACACTCTTAGACATCTCACTTTGACAAGTATTTGACAAGTATTTTATGACAAATATGACAAGTATTTTAGTTATTCTGTCAAATATCATGGCCATAAACAACAGCTTAGAATTATCTCACACCTAAGATCTAAAGGGGCAAAGAAGAAATAGTATTTAAAATATTTCCTAGCTTTCTTTAAATGTGAACCTGTCCAACCATGTTTTTTTTTTTCCTTTTCTCTTTAGTTTATTAGAACAATTCCAGGGGTATGTTCTTCTACTTTTGATAAATAAACTATTGAGACCCTGAGAAACTACCGCCTCAAAGGTTTCATTATGAATATCTGGAGACTATGTTAAACAAAATTTGACCAATTAAAAACATATTCTATGTAACTCAACTGAATAATTGAATCAACGGTGTCCTGTGGGCAGTGTCCACTGATGAAGGGTAGAGGATGACCAATACAAACTGTGCAGAAACAGATGAGTTTTTTGTGGTGGTCCTGCAGTGCAGTCCTGAACGTCAAACCACTCAAGAAGAAGACATGGTATTCCCCTTCAATCACGACAGAAACAACCAAACTCCACCCTCATGAACATATTTATTGAGAAATTATCTTCAAAAATGAATATGTTGCGATGAAAACGTCTTTAATGGTAGATAAGCTGATGTATTGGAGTAAATGGAGCAAACGTATTCAAATGTTTCCATGCAAACTGAATGGTTTAGTGCCATGCATCAAAACTGCATTCGTTACAGTTGCACTGAAATCATATGCTGCACTGCTCTACATCAGGCTTTGTGATTCCAGCACCACAAATCAGCGATGCATAGGCACTAATGACCCTGATTTTTTTTAAACATACAGCACAAAGAAGACACCACAGCTACACAATTACTGATGTTACTTTCCTTCCACCTTCTGAACTTAATAAATTAGCGCTGATTCTCACAGATAGCACAGCATAACAATTTTGAACAACATACATTAGACTTTTGACTCGATAAGAGGGAGAACGCAGTGTATGGTACAATCATTCAAAGCCTTCTACACTGCCCACACTGCAGATTACAGACAGAAATAAAACCAATGTTCTTTCAGGAGTCTTAAACGGTACACCTCCCTGCAGCCTCCTTGTGCATTCGCTGCCACTGTCAATTCAGGCTCCAGGCAGTTGGAGCTCAGATGACATTCAGGTGACTGTTGCTGAGGGAGGAGGGGCAGAGGGAGAACGGTCGGTCACTGGTGAGGCTGCGCAGGGCCCGGAGGACCACGTCAGGCATATGGTCGGCGATCATCCGTGGACTGATCAGCACGCTGCGGAACGCCATCTCGTTGGACCACTCGGCGCGGTACCGCACCTGTGAGAAGCAGTGCCTGGGAAGGACGGGGACGAGATTAAGGGGACAAACACTTTGGAAGAATATTGGTTCTACATTTCAATCTTGAGTTATATGGGTTTTAGAAAGTTCATCCAGGCAGTTTTAAAACAGGAACATTCCACAGGGGATTACAAAGATGCATTGGTGCATGAATGAAATGAATGCCTGCTAAATATGAACAGATTTTGGAAGCTTTTAATAAATCAGAAAGGGGATGTAGGAGGTATGTGGTATTTATACATTTGCACCCATTTTAATTAAAAATGGGCTTGTGAATACTGATCTACAACTATTGCAGGTCACTTATGGCTCTCATGTGCTTACTTGTGATACACAAGGAGTCTCCAGTGTTACCAGATCAGACTCAATTTTACTTTCACATGTACTTTTACTTAAATTCCACGTATACCCATACGGGGTTGACAACCCAAATTTTAAGAAGAGCCAATTTGTCCTATTTCAACCAAAATCAAACCACCACTGAAGATTGGTGTGCAGACTGATGGTCACATAGCAACTCCTGAAAATGATAAAGCCCGGGCTCTCTTTGAATGGGGAGATTCCAAAATACTTGAAACCGAAGCTCAAAAAATCTGTGATAAAATAGGATAAAAACCTTGTGAAACCTTGTTCTGGCTACTGAGCTTGGAATTTATAAGTAACCAACAAGCTTATTAGCTTTTTTGTAGAAGGTTGGGACTTTATTCCAAACCCCCAGGCTAACTGGTCCCTTTTAACCCACCCAGAAAGAGCATGGCTGGCTTCCAATGGCAAGCAGCGCGACTCAGAACTCAAGCCTGTGATAGTGCTAGTACATTAGGCCAATGAGCCACTCAGATAAATTATATTCGGCTCTAACCTTCGCGAGGGTCCGTCTTCTGTGATGTACATAATGCGGCCTGGCAAGTACAGTGGCAAATGTGTAGGGTGGGTGGGGGAGTCATCGGACGATAGGCTCTGGTAAGAAGTGGAGCCCTGCTCCAACATGCTCCCATTGCCAAGCAACGGCTGGCTCAACTCCTCCTCCCTCCGGTTCTCCATTTCTGTGGGGAAGTCATCTGGAGTTCCCCCAAACACTTCATACCAGCAACCATGCAAGAGAATCTTGTACTGGTGACAGAGAGCATGATAGAGAAAGTTTATTATTAGTAGTAAAGGGTATGTATAATTGAATGCAACTTAATTCACTACTAAAAAGCTGCAATATACGAAAAACAAACAAAAAAACATACTTTGGGTTTACTGCAATTAGACACCATCTTCAAAATTCTTCTCTTTAGGTCTTCCATGTTCGGAATACTTAATCTACAGAAAAGCAGCAAAAGAGAAACTTCATTTAAGGGAAGTGAAGCCAAACCAGCTCCACAAGCATAAGCACTGAAAAAAGAAAAGTTATGGCCCAAAAATAATAAATACCAAAATAAAACGTCCACAAATACATTCGACTGATGAACACATTTACTTTGGAGAGCAATCGATGCATGTTATGCTTACCTGGGGACCAGATCCTTTCCTAGAACCACAGAGATCACAAACTGTTTGGAGTAGTCAGCAAGCGCTTTGCTAAAAGGAGCAAATGATAAAATGGATATTAAAATGCATTTCAGGGACTAATATTCTCTGAAAACCTCATGAAAATCCAGAATCTTACATCACTACGATATTTAAATTCAGGTTTCACTAAATTGCAAGCCAGTATCAAAATTTTAAAAAATCATGAAAAGCTTTAAATGTAACGGATTAAAAAAATGACAGTTAAAAATTTCAATTAAAATTATGAACAATTTTTTTTACAACATTCAATTTTTTTGATATGCACTAGTATATGTCCAAATGTTTGTGGACACCTCATTTAATTAATGCATTCAGCTACTTTAAGATGCACTCAATGCTTATACAGATGTGCAAATGCACACAGCTTGTGTAAGCCTTTAGAGAAGTACTGCCAATAGAATAGGACTCTCTAGCGCAATAGTGACCCGTGCAATACTTTTGGGATGAGTTTATGAGTTGGGATGGGATGGTGTTCATCCAACATCCTGAACTCACTAATATTCTTGTTGCTGAATGCAATCAAACTGTCACAGCAATTCTCCAAAATCTAGTAAAAAGTCTTCCCTGGACAGTAGAGAGAGATATTCCAACAAAGGCAGGATAAACTTTAAATATTTTTTTTTTTGTTGTTGTTTTTTTTGGTCTGAGTTTAGAAGAAACAATGAATGAATGTGTCCTAATACTTTTGTCCATAAGAAGCAACTATGACAATGAATATCTAAAAGAAAAAGAAAAACTTCTGAACTTCTGCTTGAAATGCCAAATATGTAAACATACCTCATGAGTCCCCCTGGTGGTGAGAAAGCATAGCACTGCAAAGTGGGGTAAGTACTACGTAGCTGCACTGCCAGTAGGGACGCTGTGCCCGCACCAAGACTGTGGCCTGTGATGACCAGCCTGTACTCCTGCACACACATACATTTACGTAACATGCAGATTCATTTATTTTCAATGAGCTGAGCTTAATCCAATGAAAAGTACACAGACCAGTGACAGTGTTGGATAAGCAAATTAGACTTACAGGTGCAATGCTGAAAGCCTGGCTCAATATGCCATCGTTGATCAGCTTCTTATAGATATAGTGGGCTGCTTGAGATATGCCCTGTAAAGAAACAGAGATCATTTTTCTGTATAAGCCATCTGCAATGTAAACCGAAGCAGCTTTAACTCTCCAGGGCTGCATTCACACAGCAGGTCAAAGTAACCCAAAACTGACGCAGGTGTGTCATTTGTGTGGCAGAGTGAATGGCAAAAACACACTGATTATGCCATTTTTGATTCTGATTTGGATCACCGTCATATGTGCTATTAAAATCCGATTCATGTCCAATTTGTGGCAAAGTGGCCAGATCCGAATTGTGCAACTCTTACAGCCGTTCAACTTTACTGCATTCCTCATAAATTAGAAAACAGTGAGGGAGGTTTCAGTGGAGTGATTGTGAGGTAAAAGACATAAAGCGAGATATCTGCTCAAACAAAATCAAGTGTCAGATTCCTGATTATTCACTGGCTCAAATATGAGCCATTTTGGGGTCTTGTTCAATTCCTCACTCTCCTTTAGCCAATCTATTTGAGGAAATTCCAAAGAATTCTCAAGTTACTCAAATCGATTGGCTAAGGAAATGAGGAACTAGGCATTACTCCCAAGTGGCCCAATTTGGGCCGATAACGGGTGCCCATACGCTACCAACTGCTCCATGTTTCTAATGAAATGGTCAGATGTGGTCACAGGAAAATGAGGCAGCAACATCAAAGGAAAGCATGAAGTTGAAATGCAAAGATGGCTTTAAACATAAAGGTATGTTTAAAGCCACCAGTAGAGTTCATTTTACTTATCTGCGCAAAAACTCTGGATAAACATATTTATCATAACAATTGGCTTTGTCATAAGTAATTTAACATGTATTTATTTCCAAAGAGCTTATTCTTGATTATTCTGTGTTTATCCTGCTTATTCTTTTTTATTACTGTTTGTTATTTTGATTATTATTATTTTTATATTTCTTTCTATTCTATTTTTTATATTTCATATAGAGGGGTGCAGCTGCAACTTCCCTCTGGGATTAATAAAGTAATTCTGATTCTGATATAAATGTAATTAACACAACTTACCACGTAATTAATTATACACCCGTTTTTTCATATGAACAACAATTTAGTGTGAATTAAATATAAAAAAACAACAATAATAATAGAAATCCAAATATGAATATGAATCATATGTAATGTGCAATTATGAGAATGTACCAACGTGCACACTACAGGAGTATTCACAGACAAGGCACATACCATCACACTACCTTTTACCAGGAAAGATCAATGACAAAGCATGTCTTAAAACAAAATCCCAGTGTCTCATGGAAAAAATGCAAGATGTGCCCATCAAGTGCAAAATTGTGAAGTGGAATTGTGAAATTTACTGTAGTACAACAGAAAACAACGCTTTTCCCAAACCCTTACACTGCTGAGACGTAAAAGGCAACACCACAACTCACCTTGTGTGCATAGCAGGCACCCGACACACCTTCAACAGGTAGGTTCTCACATTCTGCAGAGAGATCCGTCAGCGCATCCTACACACACACACACACACACACACACACGCACACACAAATAAATATCAACACCATTACACAAAAGCACTTGCTATAATGTGAATCTGGCAGTGGTTCTTTATACTGCGTCACTGTTTCATGATGAACAGACCAACAAAAATGATCCAAAATAACTTGGAATAAAATGTTTTTAAGGAAAATAGTCAATGATGAGGCTCCAACCTGCAAAGCTGATCTGGCCACTGCAAAAATAGACAGATGGATTGGTGCAGAATACGGTCTATCATTAGTTACGTCTATGCCTCAGAGAATTCAAGCTGTTATAAAGAAGATTTATGGCATGCCTCTGTGACATTTCAAAGAACCTCCTCCAAGAGTGGCGAGTCCAGATTTTTTGCCAGATGTTGTAGATTGATGTTTCTAACCATCTGCAGCCAAGCAGCAATGTTATCGACATAATCAGAAGATACGATACTCATGATCTGAACCAAACTTTGAGGTCACTTCCACCCTCCCCTTGCATTTTTCAGCCCAGCACTGCATATATAGCTGTTTGTATCATATTAGTGATGTTTTGGCAACGTTGATTTGAGTTGTGTCTCTTGGCTGTTTATAACTGTGTGGGTGAGCTGACCCTGGGTCTCTGCACAATTTGTCATTTAAGCTAGCGAAGCAGTTGCTATCTTAATGACTATAATTCCCATTACATGATTTTAAAGTTGTTGTTGTTTTTTTAAATATTATCATTATTGTTATAAATAATTTATTAATTTTAGGAAATCAAAACCAATATGAAAGAAACTGTTATTTATACACACAATAGACTGCTCTTGTGACTTCACATTAGTGAACAGGCATCTACCACGTAGGCAAATATCTCAGTGACAGATAAACGTGTACAGACTGTAGCCCCATTTGTGTCTGTGTTGTGCTGTAAATCTTGGCCAGAAGGCTTGTGATCTTTTTTATCCTCGACTGGAGAAAACAGCAGACTGAATAGAAAAAGTTGTCTAACTTATCAAAACAGTGCAACCCGTCATGAAGAACTTTTTTTCTGACCTTGACTGAAGTGTATTTTGTTTCACTATATGTTTTCCAGCTGAAAATGACCAGTAATAGTGGCTTCTACAGCAGAGATTACACCTGCTGTTAGGTCGGTGTAAGTTTTAAGATACAACTTACTGATATATTCCAAGTTTCTGGGTGCAAACAATTAAATTTTAGTAGCTTGTAAACTCATAAAGCAGTTTACATTTAAACTAAGCAACAGTTGAGCATGCGTTCAGCTGGAACGAGTGGCTGCTGATGCTCTGATTCGAAAAAAAAAACTGGTTGGTGTGGTGCAGCAGAGAACACCACCAGTTTTCATAGTTTCATAGTTCTTTACTGTCTACATCTTCAGAAAAGACAAAATGGCTCACTACAACAGTTTAGCTGGTCAAAACATGGTCCCCACACCTTTTAGAACATCTTTACTATGCGACCACTGAGTACTTTTGGTAAAAGACATGGATTGTTGTATCTATTTGATACTTTGTTAATGCCTTGAAGAAAGTCTCTGACCAAAAGCTTGCAGATTAAAATGAGTGTGCAAATATTCTTGTACTATATATTAAAGCTGCACTCGAAAATATTTTTCCCAAGAAGTGTTGAACATTTGAACATTTAAACAACTACCCAGCCCTCACTCACCTTTAATGACAGTGTTCCCCTCACAGCAACCAGCACCGCCTCCCTTTTGTGATCCAGTGCAACAAAGAATGGGATCTCATATATCTACAGAGCAACCGATAAAGCTCAGACAACTCCAACCGCAACTACAGTCACAATCACAAGTCAAACTGTGTGATTAATGCAGAATAATACAGTTTGTTACCTGATTATGGAAGCTAATGTGAATAAAGTCTCGATACTGCAGTCCCGTGACGTGCAAGATGGCGTTAAAATTGCAGCCGAGGTTATCGCCTCCAACCAGATCATACTCTGTGGTGCGGTTACGACAGCTAGAACAGAACAATTTTCAATGCAACATGCAATTCATTTGTCAGCACTTGGAATCATTTTGTAGATCAGAATACACTACAGAAGTATTGGGACACCTGCTCATTCATTATTTATTCCTTTGTTTATCCTGCTGCTGGAGTAACTGTCTGTACTCTCCAGAGAAGACTTTCCAATAGATTTTGGATCATGTCTGTGAGGATCTGGTTGTAATCAGTGACCTCCATTAGTGAAGTCAGGATGTTAGACAATTACCACCCCAACCACATCCCCAACTCCCCCACTCGTTCCAAAAGTACTAGATGGAGCACCATCATTCCAGAAAAACAGAGTTCCACAGTTCAATGCTGGTGGGCTTCATACCCCTCTAGCCGACACCTGGCATTAAGCATGGTGCCAATATGTTCATGTTTGTTTCATGTTAGGTCCTACTCTACTGGCATTACCTCTGGACAGGGACTAGACGAGCTGTGTGTGTGCTTTTGCACACCTATGTCAGCAAAGGGTGCAACTAAAAGTAGCTGAATGCATTCATTTGAACAGGTGTCCAAAACATATGGACGTAAAGTGTTTCAATGTTTCGATGTGGTAATGTGATTCGACTCACCAGTCTCCGCTGAGTTTGCACAGTCCAGTGACAGGGTTTGAGTAAACATACAAGGGCCAACCATATGCAGCGACAGCAAACTGCATACAATGTGCTGCTTTCTCAAGCTCTATCTCCAGATCTTCGCCCTGTTCACAGACAGAAGGATGATATATGTGGCAAACGGTAATAACACATTTGACTGTTAATCGACGTGATGAAGAATTTGTTATTCTGTTTATCTTCTTTTTGAAGACCAACCTCAAACCACCCTCAAAAACAATTATATTTACATTCAAACAAAAACAAAACATTATAACTAGTATCATTACAACATGATTGGATATTAATGATGACTGACATTTAACATCATGGTGATGCTGCATGGGATACACCCCATTTCAGCACCACTGTTTTGGACAGCTCGCATGACTGGAACTACCTGCTACACGGAAGCCGGGGAGGCATTTCGTTTTGTTGTTCATGGCAAACATACCTCGGGCTATTCAAGTCTGCGGCAAATGTTCATACCTACTGCAAACACTGCCAAAACTGCTGAGGAAACGGCAATGTTTTGGGATATGTATATTCACCTTGACCACAACATCTTAACAGCAGCACAGTTAGGAGAACTAGCACTCCTAACAATCTCCCATATCGCAACATAAATAGTTCTTTCTAAAGGCTTTTACAATTTAATGCTGTAGTTTAGGCTATAACATAATTGTAGTTTTGTCTACAATTCTTGAGAAGCTGGCAGATATGTAGCAAACAAACACTTAAGCATACAGATATTTCAGGCCATCACTACCTAGTATGATTACTGAAAAATAGACTCACTAAGGGGGATGACGGGCTGTGGGGTAAAATGTCTTCAGGGTCTTTGCACTGCTCCACTTTGTCCTGCTCTTGATGCAGAAGTGCAAGGCCTGCAGCAATGTCGCTGGGCACCAAGTCTGTGTCCTAGGCAGAGTAATTCTGTAAATTAGCTGCATGCAAAAAGCAAAACTCAGTCTGTTTTAAAGTCTGTATTAGTTTATTAAGTCTAATTCTAGAATTAATCTCTGTGGAAATGTACCCGCCACTACGTTATCACAGCTTACCGAGAAGAAGCCGCTGACGAGTTGGGCAATGTTGGAGAAGGCCGCCCGGTGGTTGTCATCCTGAGGCAGGCAGCAACAGAGCAGGCGCAGACGGTTCTCCCACACTCGTGTGGCCAGTGAGCGTGCAGTGTAAAAGAGCTGCGAGGACTCACTGCTCTCCAGATCCCTCAGACCTGAATACCCACCAATCACCACTGGCTGCCGTAGGCTGCCCAGCGGGTCAAACACAATAAACACGCCTACCAACATGGACAGCAAGATGATCCAGCTGGAGAGGAATACAAAAAAAAGCCTGTCATAGTGAAGTTTGTGCATTTTTGCTAATAAAGATTCTAAAACACTTTTGTCTCAGATATCCTGTTGGAAGTTCATCATCCAGAGTGTTTTTGAGCTAAAAATGCAATGCAATTTTGATTATCAGTTGACAAGGATACTTCTACCAATGCATTCTTCAAAAAAATTGACAGTGGTTCAAATAACCCAGTATATGGACACGTGATTTCTATCGCTGATCAGTCAGAGTCTGCATGCAGGTTGAGTATGTACTCGTGGACAGAGCAGTAAATACAAACTGGAAGCTCCTTTGGCATTTAAACTTAGTTCAGTTGGAAACAAGTGTATTTTAGATGTTTTCTAAGGTGGATTACTCACTGATAATTCACCACACAACTAGTTTGTTATGATATGTACTCCATGTCTGTAGATTACTATGATCCTGAATTATGAAGCATCGAAAAAGGGCATGTAACAGTGCTTCACTACACCCCTTAAATATCTATTTAATAGTTCGAATATTTTAATGATGTCAAAAACACATGTTTTGACCTAATTATCAGACCCAGCCAAAGCATGTAATATCTGGCATTAACATTGCCAATAAACACCCACTACAGACTGTCCCCAATCTGATCTCAATATATACAGTATATTTCAGTATATACACATATTTTAATTTATTTGCTTCAAAAATATGCATAATGGTTTAGTTATCAACTTCTTATCCACAGTCTTGCAGCATTCGATACATTTAGCACAGTTCAAAGTATATGGATGCTCCATATACTCCTTATTGATTACACTCTTGTATAGCCCACACTCTGCTTTCAAAAGCTTTATGATTGTTTTACCTACCTAGCAACCACAGCACCTATTACAATTCCAACTTCGGCTGGTTCACATCCTCCACTGTCATCAGATACCCACACAGCTCCAAGACAGGCCCAAATAAACTCAGGGATGTAAAGTAGTGCGCGGAGGTACACCAGGGCTGGCACAGAGCGCCGTGGACCTGGATTCATTATTGTTCCTTCAATCAAAACAAGAAAAGTACATTTTATTGTTTAATGAACTTGTGAAATGTGTATTATGTAGACAGCTAGGTCAAAGGTGACTATTTGCTCATGCAAAGGGTTTACCTTGAGCACTGACGTAAACAATTGCACATAAGGTTAAAATAATAAATGCAAGCAAGACAAGAAGGACAATAAGGTAGCTGTGAAGAAGAGCTCCACCGTGGCAATCAAATTTTCCTTTGCGGGTGGCGTACAGAGTTAAAATCCCAATCCACCTAAGAGAAAACAGAGCATTCCGAGTGTGAACTGGATAATCCATATATCAAATACTATTTACTGGATAGTAAAACTGTTCAAAGGCGCCAATGCTCCCATGTTAAGATTTGTTTTACGCCCTATGCAGTAATTTAAATTTCTATATTAGGTGTTTACCAGACTGTATATGCCTACATATGTCAGTGGCATTTAATACACTGTATAAAAAAATAAATCAAAACAGCAGAAAATTCACAAGTACCACCATAAAGATTCCACACTAAACACCTATTTAGTTCGTTGTTTTAATATTTGTGCAAGAACTTTAAATTGAACTGAAACTATGGATGCATAAATTGACCAGAATCTGATGATGATGATGATTATTATTATTATAAGTGATATGTTTATTAACAGCAAAGCCAAATTAGAAGTCTCAAATTAGAATTAGTAGTCCGAATTAATTATGAATATGTGGATTTTTATTGTTTAGAATCTGAATTACAGTGGTGTCATTCAGAATTACAATTCCTACTGAAAAGAATAAGTGCAGATATTTTTATTTGATTTTTACAAGTAAAAACACAACAGCTGATTAAGATAATGAGACTACAAGTAAATAAAAAGTACCAACAAAATTCCATTACAGATCTGCTCCTGTGAATAGCCAGAATAGATCTGCAGAGCAGATATCATTGTTACATAACTGTATTTATGTAACTGCAAAATTCAAGCTTTTTTGCATTTTAGGCAAAACCTTGCATACAATGTCATAGTATATAGTCAACAAAAGAAATTACAATCACCCTCACCCACCTCATATATGTATGCCTGCCATTCCCCCATCCATTGTCTAATCAGTTAAACTGTATAATCAAGAGTGACAGTCTGTCGTTTAACGTTGGACGCCTCCAATATAAACTGTGACATAGTACGACAGGCCTGGGGGTTGTTTATTTTGGAGGCATCCAGGGGGTTTTAAGAACCACATCACTAAATACCTTTGTATCACTTTATAGATTTTACTGCATTTTACAAAGTGCTGAGGTATAAAAAACTAATATTTATAGACGACACTTTTCCGCAAATCATCACCTTTAAGCTGAGAGAGATGTATTACAGTCAGATAAAGGTTCATGGTGCTGCAGAAGGTCAGTAATGTGGCTCACACCTGATCAGAACCCAATAAACAAAACAATAAATCCCAACACTCTGGGATTGGGTGGAAACCTCTGAACACAGGGAATACCAGGAATGCCAGGAAGAGCTGTTCTCACCACAGGACTCGGATCAGCAGCTCGAAGGCTCCTGGCAGGACCAGGTCATCGCTGGCGATTCCCCACCGCCGCCCGAACACCACCATGCCCGGCATCCTGACCACCGCGCAGCAGGGGCCCGGGGCCGAAACGCACAGAGGCTGCGTGTGTTAGCTGACCGCCAGGAGGAGGGTCAGTGCGGAAGACATTTCAGAGCCGGTGTTTCACACTGAACACAGACCTTCAGCCGTAACAGAGCGCCGAGTGCTCAGCCCACACGTACACATACTGTCTACATTTAGAGAAGAGGAAGAGGAGAAAAAGATGAGAGGAAGATGAGAGGAAGAGGAGAGGAAGATGAGGAAAAAAAGAGCAGAAGAATAAAGCTTCAGCGACGATCCGCTCGGTTGTTTTGATTCTGAGGTGTAACACTTTAATCGTCCGTCGCTTTCTGCACTCTCTTAGACAGTTCCGGGGGAGTCTGAGTCCCTGTGATGTACTGCAATACAACGACAATAAAAAAAACAACAACAACTACAACAACAATAATAAAAATAACAACAGTAGTAGTAGTAGTACAGTAGTAGTAGTAGTAGTAGTAGTAGTAGTAGTAGTAGTAGTAGTACAGCAATAACAACTACTACTATAACAATATCATTTATTACTACTACAGGAATAACAACAACTACAGCAACTACTACAACAGCAATAACAACTACTACAACAACAATAACAACTACTACAAAATAATAAAAACAACTACTACTACTACTACAGCAATAACAACAACTACTACAACAATAACAACAACTACTACAGCAACGATAATAAAAAACAACTACTACAGCAATAAGTACTACTACTACAGCAATAACAACAACTACTACATCAACAATAACAACTACTACAAAAATAATAAAAACAACAACTACTACTACAACAACTATAATAAAAAACAGCTACTACTACTACAGCAACAACTAATACAAAGATAATAAAAAAAACACAACTACTACAGTAATAACAACAACTACTACAACAACAATAATAAAAACAAATACTATTACGACAATAAATAAAACAACAACTACTACGACAATAATAATAAAACAACTACTACAACAATAACAACTACTACTACAACAATAATAAAAACAACTACTACAACAATAACAACTACTACTACAACAATAATAAAAACAAACTATTACTACAACAAAAACCACCACAACAATAATAAAAACAATAACTACTACTACTACAGTAATAACAACTACTACAACAATAACAACTACTACAACAACAATAACAATGACTACTACAACAACAACAATAATAAAATCAACAACTATAACTACTACTACAACAATAAAAAACTACTATAACAAAAACAACAACTACAACTACTACAACAATAATAAAAACATCTACAACTACTACTACAACAATAATAAAAACAACTACTACTACTACAACAACAATAAAAAACAACAGCAATGACTACTACAACAATAATAAAAACAACAACTACTACTACTACAACAACAATAATAAAAACAACTACAACTGCTACTAAAACAATAATAAAAAACAACCACAACAACAATAACAACTACAACAAAAACCACAACAGTAACTACAACAACTGCAGCAAACACAGCAAGAACAACTACTACAACTACAACAATAACAACTACTACAACACAATAATAAAAACAACTATGATAAAAAAATATTATTTATTCTGAGAGAAAAATCTTCTAGTTACAAGAAAGTGTCTTATTATGCGAACATATTTTGATGTAATTATAAGATTAATAAAGCTCACAATTACAAGAAAGTATCTAGTTAGTATGAGATGTTTTGGAAAAAACTGACAAATTACAAAACAGAAATGTCATATTTATTAGAAAGTATCTTGTTATTATGAGATATTTCGCTAAAACAACATATTATGACATAATTATGAGACAAAAATTACTAGAAAGTATCAAATTATTATGAAATATGTCATTAAAAATGTATTATGATGTAGAAAGTGTCTTATTATGAGAGCAACATATTATCACATAATTCCAAGATTTAAAATAAAGCTCACAATTTTGAGAAAGTATCTAGTTAAGAGATATGTCACTAAAATAAATGAAATAAAAAAAAATCAAAATTTATTTGTATAGCACTTTTTAAATCTGATGTCACAGAGCAGCTTTACAGAAATCAAAAATTAAAAGGTGAGCAACACATGGACAAAGGATAAAGACATAATCTCCCTCACATGGGGGGACCCCTCCTCCTCTGGTGAAACTACTTATATATAGTTAGTTAGTTCACACTGGACCCCCACATGTCTGTTGTAATACTCAGGTGTACTGAAGTAGTATTATGATGCTACTATGAGGCAAAAATCTTATAATTACGACAAAGTGTCTTATTATGAGAATAACATATTATGAAGTAATTTCAAGTTAAAACAAAACCCTCACAATTACAGGAAAGTATCTAGTTATGAGATATGTTGCTAAAACAACATATTATGATGTAATTACAACACAAAATAATAAGAATATTAAGAAAGTGCCTTGTTATTATGAGATTATGTCATTAAACCAACATTTTATGATGTAATTACGAGAAAGTATCCCATTATTATGAGGTATTATATTGTAAAAATGACAAATTATAACTGTGGGCTACCAAATGCAGACTGTCTTTCAGACTCTATATGCCACAGTGGATTGAGTAAATCAGAATGCTTGTCTTAAAACAGTGAAAGTGTCAGTAAGCAGAATAGACAGCATTTCTACCAAAGAATATTGCTGCCAAGTATAGTTGTGACATTATTATGATATGTCATAATTACAACATACAACAATGAGAAACTATCTGATGTGGTTTTCTATTAAATATCAGTGCTTTGGGATTATACAGTCCGGTTTTGTTAGTTTTGTTATATATAACACAAAAATAAACATTGCTCAATACTTTGTTGAAGTAACTTACAGTATTTTGAAGCAATTACAGTATTTTGAGTATGATGCTACAAGCTTTGCAACTGTTTTTGGAAAGTTTCTCCCATTCTTCTTTACAGAATCTCTCAAGCTTCATCAATTGGATGGGGAGCGTTAGTGCACAGCCCTTGTTAGATATCTTGGGTTCAAGTCTGGGATCTGACTGGGCCACTCAAGGATATTCACAGAACTGTACCTAAGCCACACCTTTGTTATCTTGGCTGAGAGTCGCTGTCCTGTTGGAAAATAAACCTTTGTCCCAGTCTGAGGTCCAGAGCATAAGTTATCAAGGATGACAGTGTCACAGAAGTCAACTTTCCCTCGACCCTGACTAGTCTCCCAGGTCCTGCTGCAGAAAAACGATGCTTCCACCACCATGCATCACTGTAGGAATGGTATTGGCTAGGTGATGAGCAGTGTCAGGTTTCCTCCATGTTTGGCATTCAATCCACAAAGTTATATCTTTTGGTTTCTCGTGGTATGAGAGTCCCTTTGTTGTCTTTTGGCGAACTCCAGGCAGGCTGTCATGTGTCTATTACTGAGTGGTTTCTGTCTGGCCACTCTACCATACAGGGCTGATTGGAGTAGTGCTGCAGAAATGGTTGGCCTACAGAAAGGTTCTCCTCTCTCCAGTGTTGATGCTTTGTTAGAGTGACCACTGGGTCCTTGGTCACCTGCCTAAGGCCCTCCTACCACGATCTGTCAGTTGGGCCGGGCAGCCAGCTCTAGGAATAAACTTGGTGGCTTCAAAGTTTTTCCATCAATTCAACCAATCAACTCAATTTACTACAAGTGTCCAATCTAACTGTAGAAACATCTGAAGGATGATCAGTGGAAACAAGAGCTCACACATGAGCTCAATTTTTAGGGTGATTGTAAAGACTGAATACTTGTTATATTTTTGTTTTTATTTTTAATAAATTAGCAAATATCAAACTTTTCTCTCTTCATCATCGTGGCGTATTGTGTGTAGCATTTTGAGGGAAAAAGTGAATTAAATCCATTTTGGAATACAGCTCTAACAACAAAATGTGCAAATATTTAAGCACTGTAAATACTTTGTGTGCACTATGTGTGTATATATGTATATAGCAATCATGCAATGTCAGTGTTTTTCAATGTCATGCAGCCCTAGTTTCATTTCAGAAGAACACAGCAAAAAAAATGGTGTTTCCCATATTTTTTTTTATTTGAGGTGGACATCATGCAAAGCTAAATAAAAAAAATGTAGCAAAAGAAGAAAGAGAATTTATGAACCAGAATTTAAAAATAAACTGCTCCAACACACCAATTTGCAATAATGCCCAGCCCTCAGTGATTAGAAGTAAAATATAGCAGTAAAAGAAAGCTCAATATACAAATCATGCTTTACAGCTCTGTGGGCAATGCTGCTACTCATAGTTCTGAGGAAAACTCATAAATATCTAGATAAACGTTCATAAAGGCCTGTTAAGTTAAACGCTACCTGAACAAACTGTCATTATTCCAAAATTGTATAAACACCAGATCAATTTTAAAAAGCATGTTGGCTCATTTGACACTATACATATACTATATGTACAATGTGTCAGAGGGGCGAGGGGGGGCAATAACGTTCAAAGCCAGAAAGAAAACCTCCTTTGGATAAATTAAATGCCGAGATGAAAAAGTGAAAAAGGCAGGCAATTATTTATGCATGTATGACTCTGCAATGAAAAGAAGAAAGAAAAAAGAGAAAAACATCAGCCTCCACTTTGCTACACACTTGAGAAATTTGAAATGTTTCATCTCACAAACTTAGGAAACACTGAAAAGGTGCAATTCATCCTAATGAAACAAAAAGAGAGCTGAACAGAGCATGGGGCAAACCACTGTACTGAGATTGGCCTTCCTTTATAAAGGAATGTACAGGGTGACAAAGTAAGAACAACCATTCCTCAAACAATTCTGCCAACCCGCACTCCTCTAGAGGTTCAGTAAACAATGTACAATGTATACAGGTTGCAAATACTCTTACAAATATAATCAATATCTCGGCATAAGAATAAGTCCCCTTGACCATTACACACCACCAAATTTTAGGCAATTTCAGCTTGATTTTTGGATGCCATGAGAACAACTGAAGGGAATACACAGTTCATGTACAAAACACTTTTTTTCCTTGGTACATCATAAAAATAGTAAGGCAAAATTAATCGAATAGGAATCCAGTGGGGGAGCTGTGTGGGTTTGCCACTGTTTGAATCCATACAACATCCCAGAGTTGTTGATGTGGTCAAGATTTGGGGGAAAACGGAAGTGGATCCTTGTGCACTCTGTCTCAGGCATCTTTCTCAAACTTGGTGTCAGCGGTGTCCCGTGCTCCGACGTATGGCTGCCAAAGCTCTGGCTTCAAGCTGGCACTTAAGCTGGCAGACTCAGCTTCTTTCCTTTCAGCACTATAAACAGAAACATGGGACAAATTTAGCATCTGCAGGAAGTGACAAGTGCAGGTACGGGATGTTAATATTTTATGGTTTGATAACCAAGTCAAAATACATCATCACAGCATCATGGTACTGAGCAACCATACAAAAACTCACTTAACACAAAGTGATATGTGAAGGGATTAATGGATTACTTCTTAATTTGATATAAAAATTCATCCAACACAATATCCTAAACAACAGCAGCTAGTTACTAATATTCAGTCTGTGGTGAAGGTATCTGTATAAACTTTAGTAACCTAGGCCAATTTAATGGAATGTTTACGTAGTTTATTAGATTAGATTTTGTTATTACCAGGCTGCTCATATGTCTTTGTTTGAGATGTAAAAATTAAGAGAAGTTAAATATTTGTACAAATTTGAACTGTTTTTAAGATGGAAATGGAAGACTTTTGATGTTATTTATAATGATTAGATGAGCTCTACAGAGTTTCAGCACAAGTCAAGAGCAGTATAATCACGGCTAAACTGAGAAAAGAACAGCTCATTTATGGAACTACAACTCACAGATGAAAATAGATGGAAATGCATTTCAATCTGATCTGCGAAAGGTCAAAGATGAGGTAAGTGTTCAATCCATCATCCCAATCGCTCTACAATTTATGTAATGCTGTTCAGATCAAACTCCATGAGGATTAAAAAAACACCCTTTATAATTTTTGATATAAGTATAAAGACAAGAATTAAACAGAATTATATAGCTGATCAATCTCATCTTATACTCATCAACAAGCTCTTATTGTACTTACCTTTAGTTACATAGAGATAGAAGAAATCACAATATAGGATTGTCTGGACAACGCCTGCCACAATGGCAATCATATCGAAGAAGCCTTCAAAATAGAAGCGCCAGATCCAGTTGATAAGATACAGGGCACGGTAGAGCCCCAGGAAGAACAGATAGTGGGTGGTGATTGTCTCAGCTTCCCCAGTCTTGCTGATCATGAAAAGCTGAGGAAGAATGGCCACCGACTCCAAATAGATGGAGAAGGTCCACAAGATCTACACAAGAACAAAAGGACTTCAGTATATAACTGTTCAGCAAATGATAAAGAAGGTCTCCATAAACCAACAAAATATGTGAGATATACATTTTACCAAATACTGCTTCCGTGCTGTACAGGGAAACAGTTGTGTGTAGTATGTGTCTGTAATTACAACAGCTCACTGCTCTTACCTCCAGAGGAGAAAAGTCATGATTGACGAGAAAAGCAAGGCCACCCACTGGAACGACCAAGAACTCCACCCTGAAAGTGTCATGGTTGCCATCATATGTGGCTTTGAACTTGACGTAGATCAGGTAGACGGTGGCGTATGCACATCCGATGTATATAATCTGTGATAAAGTAAACATGGACACTTAAAGCAATTGCTGTTAAACTGTTAAAAGGAACATTGCACCAGATTTCCCAACATGTTGCCAAATGTTCAAGTAAACAAAGTCATTCAGAGTGGTTTAGTGTGAACTGCTACAGTTCACAGACACTTGGCCAATCAGAACTGTTCATATAGTTGCTGACTGAATCCAGACATGCAGAACGGATTACCTCAAAAGGCTACCTCACAGTTGCTGATGATGCACATAGTTTTACAACAGTTTTGAGATAAAACTGGGCCACAACCGTCATGATAGATTTTTAAAAATCCATTTATCTTGGAGAACATGCACCCAGAAGGAATCAACTGACATGAATGCAACTTGGAGGGTCGGTTTGACATTGCGAGACATTCAAAAGTTTCATGTGATGTAAGAAAGGACATGCTTTATCGCTGTACCTTCTGTTCGTGCCAGAACCTTTGGCAGATCGCTGCATGACACAGGACTACATGCACACAGACAGTTACCATGACTGCCTTTAACACTACATCAGCATCACCAAAGCCAGACTGTCAGGGCGTCATGAAAAATGGCAGCAGTCCATCTTTAGTGATGAGTCCTGCTGTTGTCTTGGTGGAAAAGATTAAAGAACCCATGTGTGAAGGCACCATGTTCAGCATTAAGATGAACGTTTTGTTGTCACATGTGCAGAAGGCCATGGTATGGGGTGCAATTTGAAAATATCCAATCTGCATGAGATGGATTTTTGCTGGACAACATTAGAAACCTCTACAATTTGAGATACCTGTCCTTTTACAAAACCATATTAAGAGACACTATGTCTGTATGTTTATCTCAATAAATGTTGTCCATTTCAGTCTAAATTATAAATCAATTAATGTTCCTGGTAAAATTTATCTTCATCCACAATAGCACTGTAATCCCACACTTCCTTGTGGGTGCAATATTTTTTTTATGAAGAGTGTATATTTACCACTATCCATAACAATCATATTTTTGTGTGGTTGGATATATTTGTGGTTGACATCATAAGCCCTGGATCCGATCATCGCTACCACAAGAAAAAAATGCCACTAAGGTTCCCTCAAATTAACCATTTCACATAAAACTTCTCTAAAAGAGGGGCTCAGTTTTCTAATATACAAGTTCTATGATCTGAAGATAGCAGGTTCAAATGTTGGGACATGTTGCTTGAGAGTCAGAGAGAGCAAACTGGTTGGGGAGATTTCGCTCTCTGCCCATGTTGGCCAGCACAGGCATCTGTTGGCCATTGTATCAGAGCTGGGGCCCAGCAATGATGCAATGGCAGCAGTTTGAAAAGAGGCAGTGGTTGGGTTCACAGGTATCAGAAAAGGCATGCGTTTGTCTTCATCATTTGTGATCGAGGGGACAGTCCTATCGGGTTGGATAATTGGCGCTTCTAAATTCGGATACATTTTTTTCAAAAATGAAGAAAAGGCTTCTCTAAAAGACTTTGTTTACAGCTCCATTATTTGGCAGTCAGTTTTATAATAAAAATAGGCAAGTTTAGAGATTGCATTGCCTTACTTCCTACAAGCCAGTGTTCCTCTTCTCAATTCTGCACTGACTCACAATAACAAGGCCCCACAGTAGGTGCACATACTATATGGTGGAAGAGTTCAGCAGTCCATGCCAGCTCACCTTCATGGTAGTGTTGTACAGCGAAATAAACGAGGTGAGGAGGTCCAAGTAGCGAGTGGTGAAAACCAGGGCAAACAGAATCTGGCTCTTACCAGATATACCTGAAAGAAAGGCAAGAGAACGTCAGACAATGCTTTCCTTTCATTGTGGGGAATTTTACAGCTCCGAAGTGAAGTCGCGGGTCACCTCTGTTGTGGAAAACTCTACACAACTTTTCCACGTTCAGCTTCAGAAAGTGTCACTTACTCCATTTCTACTAAGAGCATATGTCAACAGTAACAAAGTCAACAGAATAGGACTGACTCATCAGGCATAACCATCCATAACCATTTCTCTAAAATACAGATTGGATCAAGAAGTAGAATATTGAGATGAATGGGTTTTGCAAATTAGATGGGTGGGATACTACTAGGTGGGCAACCCCACACTGGCCAAGTCACTTTGGTAAAAAGAATAAAGCCCCAGTTATTGTGTTTATGTCGAGGTGATCAATTGACAAGGTGGGTTTGAAGTCCAGAAACTGTGTTTCCATGCTCCTCACCAGCTGTGGTCTTCAGTCTCTTGGTTTCAATGGTGACTTCACTACAGTAATGTGAGGCTACATCCTGCCACGTCAGAGGTCAGTCACAACCTCCAGCAGAATGAATGAAACCCAGTTATCTGCTGAAACCAGTCTGAAACCAAGGAGCTCAACTCATACCATGACACCCAGACACTGGTTTACAGCAGACAGGAGTGGTGCAGGTTCCCATGGCAGGGTTTTATACCAAGCAGTTGACCTTGGGGTTCACCTAAGAGACGCCACAAAAGGTAGAAGAGGGTAATCCAGGCCCAGAGAGTAAAGGTCCGAGGTCTGGTTCCACTGACAGGCTCTGAGGCTGAGTTTGTTTAGGTCTCCAGTCACGTTACCTGAGCTCTCCATAGAGGTGGACAAATCCAGGTCCGGGATCCGCTCAGGGTTTTCGCTCCGACCGCCTGATTGGCTAAGCCGCTGCAAGCCGCTCAGGCGGCCGGAGCCAAAGCCCGGAGCGGACTTTTCTACATTCTGAACCTGGATTCTCCACTTCTAAAGCTCCAACCTGCAAATCCACCCCCTGAAACAGAACCTCAGCCCTCCGCAATCAACTACAAAGCGGATCTTACCGGCGCACGACCTGCTCTTCCATATCTTCAGCAGCAGGATGATGATCGCCGCCAGGTGCGACAGATCCCCGGTAAGTCTGAAGACGTTCATGTTTCTGTCCGACAACAAAACACGGCCTTCGGAGACAGGAAGTGGAGAAAAGCCGTCCGGTCGGCCGAGCGCGTGCACTGAAGCGCAGGAAGGGCAGGAGAGTCCACGGCAGGTTGCCCCACTCCCAGCTGAAAGATGGCGAGGAGAGCGCGACGTGGCCCGGGGACGTGGCCAGCGGGCTGAGCGGCCAATAGAGCCGCGCGAAGGGGGCTGGAGCCACGGAGCGCTGCGCTGACACCCCCGGAAGGGGCGGGGCTAAGCGCGCTTCTCGTGAACTTAAGAGGACGCGTGACATCACACTAATTAGTGTCCGTATAAAGACTGTTACTATTGATAAATATGAATAATTTTTATTATAAAAGACTATCATCATAACAGATTTTACTTGAAGGAAACGTCAGTGCTGGTAAAAAATAAAAGTGAAATAAAAATAAATATTAAAAATTTAATAAATCACAAAGTGAATTTCCTGAAAGTAATGTGAGTGTGACTGCTGTAATGTGTGTTTGTTGCTACAATGCTGCTGTTGGTTGTCAAGGTGTTGCTACAGTATAGCTGTTGGTTTGGTTGCCAAGGTGTTGCTACAGTATAGATGTAGCTATTGTAGAGCTGTTGGTTACTAAAGTTGCCATGTTGCTAAAGTGTTCCCAAGGTTTTTCACTATTAAGTTGAGAGTTTTGTTGTATTTAAGATTTTTTTTGCAGTTATTGTTTCTAATGACGGGAAAACCAGGCATATAAGGGGATAATTGTTTTATCACATGGTCATAGGTTTGGCAACTAAATAAATAAAATGATAATATAAGAAAACCTTTTGTGCATATGATCTCCATGTCTCAAATGGCATTTTGTCTGAAATCATTTACTTGTCAAGTATGCACAAAATAGAAGAAAAATGAAATATTATACTCTTTAACACAAAATTCATTATTATTTATGCATTTCATTTGTTTACTTAGGATGAAAAGTGAGTCATCACATAATGGATCTCTAGAGACAAACAGAAGCAGGTGGAATAAGTTTTCTGAGACTAATGTGTTGTTTTGGAGCTTGTGCTGCAAATCAGTGTGACTTTTGCATTTATGTATAAATACTAAAGAACTCGAACAACTGCATTACATCCATGGTCACTGTACCAGCAATATCAATTTTGTACTATAAATCAAAATGAAACCATCCATCAGTTGCAATAGTTTAATTAGAACATCAGGAAAAGATTGGACTGTGTGCATAGCATCCATCAAGTTTAAACTACAGAAGCAAATCTAAAAGCCAAAATCTGGCCAGTTGTTGCAACCATTCACTTACATATTGCAGACATAAAGCATCATTCAAAGAAATACACAAATATGATCTTAATTTTCATTACATTTATGCAATGCAATTCCTCTAGTTACAAAAATCAGAAGTCAAAACTAAACCAGTAAAAATATTTGGCCATGCTTCTTTATAAAATAACACACTATGCAAAAATTCTACAGCACTTACATTAACACATAACACGCTTGTATCTATTCATACTGTCCAGTGGTCACTTTGAGTGTTAAGTTACTAGATTCAGGAATTAGGTCAGTTGTTTTTTGGATTGTGTACAGGCAGATTCCAAAGTATTTGCACAGTGTCATTTTTTGTCATTTGTCTCTGTTCACTCTGTACATTTTAAGCTTTCTTTCAAGGGTTTTAACAAAAATACTGCATTAACCAGTTAATGCACAACTCCTTCATTTTTAGAGATGACTGTGATTAGATGACTGAATGATAAGCACTTCCACAGTCAGGTGTGGTCTGTATCCTTGTTCACTGCCTAGCACTAGCAAGCTTTGCAACACCAAAAGCCTGGAAGACGATGGAAGACAACTAAAACAGATCACCAAACGCCTTCAAGAAGCATCCTTTCACAACATCTAGTTAAGGCGAAAACACGTCAAGGAGGTAGGTGTGTCATTGTCAAGTCTTAATACACATAATATCTTAAGACACAACACTCAGGAACAAAAAGGCCAGATTAGACTGCTGCAAATCTGAACGAATGACTTGAAGGAATGAGACTGTCAAACATGATGGAGGCACTGTTGGAATATATGGTTGGAAATGTAACTGGGCCACTGAGGTCCCTGCTAACAAAACTACATGACTTCATGAGGATGAATTCTAAAGTGTCCAACCCAAATTGAACACATCCCAATTAGCCAGTATGATGCCAGATGGCAGTAAGTATTTGGATATGCTGGAATGGATCAGGGTTGAACCTAAATTCTGCAGGAAGGTAGCTCTTCAAGACCAGGGTTGGTGGCCCCAGAGTTCCTTTCTGCTCCGATTCATTCAAATGCTCCAGAACTGATATGACAATGAATCATAGTGTAAATATATAATTATTCTGTGAAAGCAAAGAAATGGAATGTTCATAATGGCTGAATAAATCTCAGAGCTTTTCATGTACTGAAGACAAAATTAAAGGCACAAGATGATTTTCATGGGTTCCAGACTTCAGGCAGTCCGATTATCTTGACAATTTTAAGCCTGTAAAAATGGGAATACTTAAAAATGACTAATTCCTAGACTGGTGCAATATTTTTGTTTATCCCACTGGATTAAAGCTGTACATGGATCGCACCATTGAGATCATATACAGAAGGAGAACTGTCCAAATACTTATGGACCCAACTGTGGATAAGAGGAAGCCTTTTAAATGGGCCAGGTTTTCACATCTAAACATGACCATGGTTATAGCACCACCACCACCATCTCATATTCTACACAGCAAAATGAAACTAACAAGATACCATTAAGGCAGAAAGTTTAAAATTCACATGACCCAAGCCTGTACACTACATTTGAGAAACATCAAAATGTTCTATTTTATAATGCATTTATATTGTATAGATTATTCTGTTGCATCATTTTATAATTACGTGAAGTCATTTATGCCTAAATTAATACCTATTTTTTATATTTCAAGAGTATAAATTATTAAAAAATTCTACATTCTATAAAAATCAAAAGACATTTAATATTTAATATGTCTCTTGGGGTGATTTTTTCCTCATGCAGGGGGCCACTATGGGGGTAAATGTCTTTTTGTGTGCTATACGTACAAAGCAGATTGCTGTTCCAGTTTTTTTCTCATCCACAGTGTGTAGGTGTATGCATCATCACTATAATGCATGACTAATGCATAGATAAAGTAAATTAATGTTAAGGGGGCTTTTTCCCACACAAGGTTTATCCCTTTAACTGTACCAAAGTGCTCAATGAGATTCTTCAATGAGGTTTTTTTTTTTTTATTCCAATTTTCTTACCAATTTGGAAATGCCAATTACCCAACCCTGTTAGGACTCTCCCCCCACCATATATGGCTCCTGACACTAGGAGGTTGAAGACAAGCACATGCCTCCTCCGCCACTGCCTCTTTTCAAAGAGAGGCCATTGCATCAATGCAGCCAACACTTTCGGAGGAAAGCACCTTTACCCACCCAGAGAGATGGCCAATTTTGCTTCTCCAGCTGCCAATGGCAAGCAGAATGACCCGAGATTTGAATCTGCAATCCTTGGATCTTAATGCTTTTTAATGAGGATCAGAGTCATACCAAATGGAGCAGTGATACCCAGGTGTAACAGTGATATCTAGAAAGATAGCACACAAGGTTTGGTTTCAAAAATAAGAAAAATAAGTCCAGCATACTGGAGTAAATAGATATGGAGATGCAAACAGAGATTTGATCACTGATATAAACTATTGTCAGTTATCCTGAGATGTAGTACATAATACAAACTCATTGATGTCAGTTTTACAATTGAGCCCTTTAAGATACTTCACGTTAAACCCACATCTCCCCAAAATAATGAAATTCTAACAAATTTCAGCAAAACCATGAGTGAATTCAAGTTTGTTGTAGTAGAGAGGCAAAAGAACCTCACTCCTTTGCCCTGAGCACAAATACTGCATCATCTAACACATAGTAATCTTGATTCATATCACCCTCACACAGGTATGGCAAACGTGTAACTGCTTCAACCTCAAACCCAATTTTCTGGAAAACGTCCTCAGAAAGGTTTGTAACTTGCTCCTCCCAGGTGTTGCCGTTGACTTGGAGCTGCTCCTTTGGGCGCACCCATCTTCCACCTGGAAGTAAACAATTCAATTATATCAGCTACTGTCACCAGACAGCAGTAATGACTATGAAGTGAAGTTACATCAGGAGACGGCTTGGGAGCACCCACACTTGTATAAATTGTGAGGTGTCGTCTTGGGAGTGAGTCTGAACACTGGCCAGCATGCTCATGGCAAGGTGACATGAATTAATGCAGTTTGAGGGAAGCATGCCAGTGAATGCCAAATGGATGGGACATTCCATTTCGGAAGTTCTGCAAACTTTAACATTCCTTGATCCACAGTGTTGCATGTGTACTAGGAATATGACACAGAACCTGTTCTGGATTATCTTTCCCCATCGTTGTGGGGGTACATGAGGTCCATGAAGAGATACAAACGGGCACCGGTTAATAATGTGTTAAATCGAACCAGTGGACTCAACCCTTGCCATGAGAAAATACCCACATGAATATGAAACCACCACCTACCTGCTTTGTGCAACCGGCACCCCACACAAACCCTACCATCAGCTCAAAACAACTGGTGCCATGAATAATTAGACCACACCACTTAAGGTCAGTCTTCTAGGGACCTGGGAGATGTACATTTGGGGCTCCTGCACTGAACATAGAGGTGATTTTTTTTTTCCCAGTCACTTGTCATACTGGCAATTTAGCCAGATTAAATGGCAGCCAAATGACACATGGGCAGCCACTAAGCTGTCCACTGTGGTGGTAATGCCTTCTATTAAGTATTTCTGGTCCAGTTGAGTGAGGTTAAATGTCAACACAAATTGAATGTCACATCCATCTGACACCCTTAAATTCTAAACACTGTTACTGTCACTCAGACTTGCCATGAACACAAACAAAAGATATGTCCACAGCATAGGACATAGTAATACCATGTCATCTCCTTACCTATTTCCACGTATGGATGAAAGGGTAAAACTACTGCCAGGATCAACCTCCCTGAGCCTGGAACCAAAGCATTCTTAATGTCTGTAAGCAGCTGAAGGGGGTCATCACATCTGTCCAACAGGTTCAGACAGCTGATCAGATCATACTTGAACCCTGTCGTTTGCCACTCATCAATTTCCAACAACCTAAAAAAAAACAAAACAAAAACATTTTACAGTTAAAACTGTCATGCATAAAAAGGTCTAACATAGATTTTTAACATTTCTTCAAAAGTAGATTTAAATAGGCAGTACTGGCAGAATTTTACATCCAGACTCCAGTCCATACAAAAAAACTATTCAAAACTTCAAAACAAAAAATTATAAAAAGCTTAAAAACTACAGGCACTATTAGAACATGTTTTCATTATCTTTCCAGAACAAACCATTACAAGGGTTCCAAATCCTTCATGTCACGATAATACTAGAAACACCTCCCTTTCTTAAACACTGTCAAGCCTAAGATTTTAGAGAATATTAAATATATTAATAAATGAACACACTTGTAGTTCTTTCTCTGGAGCTGCCACTTCATTGGAGGAGACACTTCAGTAGCATAAACCTGTCTGAAATGAGAGCCCATGATGTCTGTGACACCACCATCCCCTGCCCCTAGGTCCAAGAGCCTTTCCCCTTTCCAGTGTGAATCAATTTGAAGGAGCCGCTGAAACTGATCCAGCGAGAAAACAAACATAGAACCTCGACCCAGAAACCTGTTAACGAAAGAGAACGAAGAAAAACATCATCTAGAATAGTTTTAGTCATTTAAGGAAAGTTAAATCAATGCTGGGCACCACAGTCTAAATTTGTTAGTCTATAAATGAGTAGTATATTAATCTCCAGAAGTTAAAGATGAAACTTTATTTAAGATTAGTGTATTGTTTTAACAAATGTACTGATTTGAATTTGTGGAAATAAGGGATGAGGCACCAAGCAAATTTCAAATGAAAAGATAAATTTTAATTGCCAATAATGAAAGAAAAGCATGCTGCCTTTGTTTAATGGGCACAGAAAAATAAAGTAATAGTAAAAACATTTTTTTTATATATATATATATACAGGGGTTGGACAATGAAACTGAAACACCTGTCATTTAAGTGTGGGAGGTGTCATGGCTAAATTGGACCAGCCATGATTGGTGGCCAATCTTCATTAATTGCACCAGTAAGAGCAGAGTGTGAAGGTTCAATTAGCAGGTAAGAGCACAGTTTTGCTCAAAATATTGCAATGAACACAACACTATGGGGGACATACCAGAGTTCAAAACAGGACAGATTGTTGGTGCACGTCTTGCTGGCGCATCTGTGAGCCACGGTATCCAGGGTAATGTCAGCATACCACCAAGAAAGACGAACCATATCCAACAGAATGAACTGTGGACGCAAGAGGAAGCTGTCTGAAAGGGATGTTGGGGTGCTAACCCGGATTATCTCCAAAAAATGTCATTCCCTAGACAAAGTGATGCTGTATTGGTCACAAAAGGAGGCCCTAGTTCACCAATAATAAATTATTGTGGTCTAAAACCAGGTGTTTCAGTTTCATTGTCCAACCCCTGTATATATATATATATATATAAAATGTATTTACTATTACTTTATTTTTCTGTGCCCATTAAACAAAGGCAGCATGCTTTTCTTTCATTATTGGCAATTAAAATTTATCTTTTCATTTGAAATTTGCTTGGTGCCTCATCCCTTATTTCCACAAATTCAAATCAGTACATTTGTTAAAACAATACACTAATCTTAAATAAAGTTTCATCTTTAACTTCTGGAGATTAATATACTACTCATTTATAGACTAACAAATTTAGACTGTGGTGCCCAGCATTGATTTAACTTTCCTTAAATGACTAAAACTATTCTAGATGATGTTTTTCTTCGTTCTCTTTCGTTAACAGGTTTCTGGGTCGAGGTTCTATGTTTGTTTTCTCGCTGGATCAGTTTCAGCGGCTCCTTCAAATTGATNATATATATATATATATATATATATATATATATATATATATATATATATGCCGTATTTTTGCTATAGCTATTAGCCATTGATTTGTTCTAATTATATTTGTTCTTCTCGGTTTGTGAAGAAGCATCATCTCTCAACAAAATGAAGAAAGTGTTGCTACGAGGTACCCATTGATAGATGTCCTTGAGATGATGGGGCTGAAAATGGTGGAGAAGAACGAGTGGTAGAGTTGTGTGAAAAGCCACCCAGATTTCTCCACACTCTTCTGAAGAAAGGCTTCAGTATCTGCATCCATCTCACTCTGTACAAAGAGTGGTCGTATCTTCTCACCTAGCATGTCAGGGGAGCAGCGGTACCACTGAAAACACAGAAGGCCCATGCATCACATGTACATCATCTCATTAAGATTCACAGTGTTTTTTTTTTAACATAACTCTCCACCGATTCAATGTTTCAGACAGGTTTCCCCTGCTCAGTTAATCCCCCCCCCAGAGAAGCCTGATAGAAAAGCTTGGATTGATGGCAAAGGGAGAGGGAAGTAAAATGAGACTGAAAATAGAAGGTGTAGACAAAAAATACCCCAGAAATAAAAATGGATCAAACTAAATATGGTACTTAACTCAGTACTTCAATGTTACCAAATATGTAATCATTGTAAACACTGTATTTCTGTTATATAAATAACCTTATTACAGTACATTCATAACATACTGTAGGAGCACTAGCAACAGCAACATGTTCTGTAACCAAACATAAAACATTTATGTAAGTGCATATAGACATTGATGTGCAGATATTGTAAATCAATGTATTTATTAGCCACTAATCCTCCAAAACCTTGAAGAAAAAGCCTGAAGACCACTAGCAAGAGCTTCACGGCCCACTGGTGGTTCCTGGCCCACAGGAGGAGAAACCCTGGTTTAGGTCATGTTTTCTCATCAATTTAGGCATATATTTTAGGACAATCTATGTAATTCCAGTAAAAATGTAATCTAATCTTTAATTGGAGGACAAATTAATGCAAGGGAAGTTTGATGGTGTTTTTTTTTTAAACTCAAACAGATCCTGCACCCATGAAACATCTGTGAGCTTAACAGTCTAGTTTCAGACCTGCTCACAGGTATGTACTTCTACTGTAAGTAGGATCGTTGGTAATATCTGATTATGAGGTTGCAATCATAGCCTTCCAGCTTTCTGCACTTGGATTGTTTGGATCGATGTTGTTAATAAATGATCAATTATTTTCAGAGATCAGTCTCTGACATCCTTGCTGAGTTTGTTTCAGTATTATATCTCTCCTCATTTTCCTCAGCTTCTCCAGTTTCTTTACTTTAAATGTTACCCCATATTACTAAAGAAAGTTAATTTCTGTCACTGCACAGCTCACTGGTAGCTAGGTTACCATAGGGGTTCAGTACAAGTGCTGTTCTGTTAAATATGTAAACTTACTGGTTCTCAGACAGACAGCGCAGCACCATCTTTAGAATCAGGATCAAGGTTGGAAACATTGGAAACATACCAATACTTAAAGATTCAGATTCGGAGCGATTCTGGTTCAGATTCAGAAAGATTCTGAATGATTCAGAACAATTCAGATTCAGAACAATTCAGATTCAGAATGATTCTGAACAATTCAAATTCAGAATAGGAACAATTCAGATTCTGGAACAATTCTGATTATGAATTATTCAGATTCAGAATGATTCTGATTCAGATTCAGATTACTTCAGATTCAGATTGAGATGGATTCAGATTCACATTCACATTGATTCAGATTCAGGTTCAGGTTGATTCAGATTCAGATTAAGACTGATTCAGTTCTGCAGTGACGTTAGGCGCAGTAAACACACGTGACTGAGACTCATCCAGAACAGAATAGCTGTGTTCTGAACCTCACTGAAGCGGAGGCTCTGCGGGTCTCACCTCCTGGACCTCAGGTCCTGTGAACTCAGAGCTGGTCACCATGTTCATAAAGGCAGCTCGCGCCAGCGGACTGCGGACGTACTTCCCGGACCACATCCTCCTCCGCGCCGCCAACAGAACACTCACATACAGCACCAGCCAGGCTCCGAAAAGCAGGCTCCTCATCTGCACACCACACATAGTCAGATAAACCCGTCACACCGCTGCAGCTCCTGAGGAACATCTGCACAAGCTGCTATAAATACTCTCACACTCCCTGAAAGCAAACAGACAGACCTGGAGGTGTGGTTCAGCATGGCCATCCTGATCCCTACATCAAACAAGGCTTTAATAAAGGCCACTTTCAGTCAAACAGCTCCAGAACAAGGAGGACAAGCCGGTGAAGGATCGCTTCCTGGTTAGATGTGGATTCAATCGTCATCACCACTAACAGTGTCATTCACCCCGGCCACCGGCAGGGGGCGATCCACGATCCTCAGTACTGCAGCTAGGCTATGTCTGAAACGCAGGCAGTGCTGCCTACCTAGAAGACTTGAAGGCAGCAAGTCAGCTATTTCCAGATTGAGACACAGCCTGTCAATAACAAGCTCTACAGACAAACATTCTCACACCAGGGCAATTTACAATATTCACCTGATGTTTTTGAAGGGAGGAAACCCATAGAGATATTATGGAAGCTCCACCCAGATGGGGGCTTGAACCTAAGACCTCAGGGCTGGGAGGTAAACATGCTAGCCACCATGCTACCCAAAGTACTGAGTGCCAAACTCATCCCTTGCTATTTCTTTGCTACTGTAATAATGTGAATTTCCCCACTGTGGTGCAAATAAAGGATGATATATTTGAATCCCTCCATTTTCACAAATCCAAACTGTATGTGACGACATATTAAGGAGATAAAGGGTCTGTTGTTCCTTCTTTCTGCTCAGATTCAATCAAACGTTGTAGGGAATCAGACTTTGAGTGAGATTCCCGTTTGATTCATTCAACTGGCAGGACATAACTGAAGTTCCTTTGGTCCCCAGTTGCTGCCTGGCTGCTGCCCACAGCTCCAGGCATGTGTGCTCACTGCCCACTAGTGTGTATATTTACGTATGTGTGTGTGTATACATACATATATACATATACATATATATATATATATATATATATATATATATATATATATTTCTTTTTTTATTTATTTTTATTTATTTTTTCACTGCATGGATGGGTTAAATGCAGAGGACAATTTCCTCTGTGTATCCATGTTTACATTTACATAAATGCTGCGGAACTGAATGGATGGTGATTAACAATACAAATGATCTGAAACATCATAAGGGCAATGTAAGAGGCAAATAAATAAAATAATCTTAAATTGCAAAGACAGTCAGCTGAGCTCAAGAAAGCTGAGTATATTTTTACAAACTGAAGACAAAACTAGAACAGAAAAACCCTCAAACAAGCAGCAACTGGGAAAGGAAAGAGTAATTGGTGACATTCATCGTTGGTTGGCTCCAAGCCTCAGGCCACCATTGAAAGGATTTACATTCCAGCATCAAAAATAATATATACACTACCGGTCAAAATTTGTATAACACCCCGTATGGGTCCTGAAACGTTTTGAAGGGTAGTCTACATACTGTATATAACAAAGTAGCATCACAGCATAAGACTGTCTGAAACTTGAGATTCACCCACATAATACCTGCTCTGTGGTGGTCCTGTGGGGTCCTGAACTTTGAAGAACAGGGTGAAAGGAGGCTAACAACGTATGCAGAGAAACAGATGGACAGCAGGCTAATTATAGAACTATAAAGTGCTCCTGTGTGGTCAGTGAAGCTGATACAAGGAGGTGGTCATAATGTTGTAGTTAGGTACCTAGGACACTGACAAACACTGAGTAAACATTCTTAAATTTAAAAGAAAAGCTACCAAAATATGTCCAGTGGGAAAAAAGTTAGGTGTCAAAAATTAAAATGATAAAACTGTAAAAAAACAAACAAACCCCAAACTGTAGTCCTAGATACCTACATTCAAAAACAAAACAAAACAACCCCCCCCCACCCCTTAGAAATATATATGTTTAATTAATTAATTAGTTTGTTTATTTTTGTATGTGGGATTCCAGTTTGTATAAATTCATCAAAATGAATATGAGAGTATGAGTGAGTGTGTTTTTGTATATATTTGTATGTATGTACCCAGGATAGGATTCCAGTTTGGTGTGTTTCTGATGAATTTGATTAATTTTATTGGACAATTTTGCTTATTAATTTATTTAATTTTTTTGTTATTTAAATTGATGGGATTTTTGACATCTAACTTTTTTTCCATTGGTCATATTTTGGCTGCTTGTCTTTTAATTGACTTTTTTGTTTTATTAAAGACATTTTGATTGTCTTTTCTTTGGGATTTGTTTACTCAGTGTTTACTCGGTGTTTAGGTGTCCACCTCCCTGGGTTTGATCAGCGCGCAGTAACTCAGCGCGTCACTGTGTTATCTTGGGGACAGAGCGCGCGCCACGCTGAAGGTCTTCTGAGGATCAGGACTGACCTGCAGTCCAGCGCGTGCAGAAACACTGACCACCTGAAGACCAGCTGCAGATGACGCGTAACGAAGGTGTGTCTGTGATTATGAGCTGAATGATCTAGTCCATCTACAGGGAGGTGATGTTCAGCTGTCAGCTGTTCTGCTCTGCGTGGTGAGTTTCTCCTGGGTTCCTTGCTGGAGATCCTCACAGACATGATCGCAGAGGAAGAGTTCGAGATTAAAGAAGAAGAGCCTTGGTATGACCACCAGGATCTGGAACATGGTGAGATCATTCCACAATATTTACTCTGTCAGTGGATCCAGGTTAGGTATTTCTGAGTGATCATCACACTTGTCTGAAATGTACAAGATCTTTTTTGGAGGTTCTTCCATTTGAAACTGTGGAGGAACCTCTAAAGATGCTCCAAGGAACCATAGTCTTTGTATTGAAGCACCATAAGAGATTCCTCCACTGTTTGAAATGGAAAAGCCTCCAGTTCTTCAAGGATCTTGTACTTCTTTCAGCATACTTCAAGACAGGTGAGATTGTGATGTTCAAGTTTGGTCTCCTTGTTTCATCTGTGTGTATAAAATACACTGTTTACGATCTTTCTTTCTGATAAAACTTTTCAAATTCTGCAGACAATCAAAGTCCGCTTCACAGCGGAAATATGGCTTCATGACAGTTCAGTTTGCACCACATCCTGTGACAACTCAGCTCTTTCAACGCTTTTAGAGACCTGAAGGACACAAAGGTGCCCAGATGCCAGCTGATAGGATAATGGAGACTGAAACTTTTTAACCATTAAAGCTTTCATTAAGATGAAACAAGGTCAAAATGACCCCACTGATTAGAACAGATCCATGTACAGCTCTGAAAAACATGAAGACCACTCTACATTACCGGTTTCTCTTGTTTTACTATTTACAGTCATGTGTTTTCATAAAATAAAGTTTTTTATTTTATTCTATAAAGCTTTATCGTATAAGTCGTATCCAGAGTGACTTACAAGACTACTCGTTATAGAGGTCGGCCAGAGTAGTGTTACAAGCCTTGCCCAAGGACTCTTATTGATGTAGCCCAGTATAGTTGCCCAGACTCTGTCCTGGTGGTTGAACTCTCAAGGCACGTCTGAAGTGCCCTTGAGCAAGGCATTTAACCCCTACAACTGCTCCCCGGCTGCCACGGATAGGGCTGTCCACTGCTCCAAGTATGTGTGCTGATAGTCTCCTAGTGTGTATCCCTGTGTGTGAATGGATTAAATGTGGAGGACCAATTCCCCATGTGCAGCACAGTGGGTCTATGTGCACTTAACCTCAGAGAAGCTGATTTAAGGATTAAAACTGGAGTGGTCTCTTATGTCCAGAGCTGTATTTGGTTGAATAGGTGAATATGTAAGTGTTGACATTGGTGACATCATGAAAATCAGGCAAAATATGGATATATGAACCGGGGAGTGAAAGTTACGTTCTGAAACGTTGGCAATGTTTTAATACTTCATCAAACACATATCTGAAAACAAAAGTTTATGTTTCTATGTTATGAACCTTGAAAATGACCAAGATGAATGTTGTGATCAACAGTGACAAAACGTGAGTGAAACACATTGTTCCACTCCCTACGCTTGTTTGAGAAAGACAGCTGTCAGACGTTGTTGCATTAATGAGTTGCTCAAAGGTTGTGGTCAGATGTGTATTTGACAACATTGGCCTTTTAACTGTTCTTTTTGGGGGACAGAAGTGTGACAACTTCAAATGGGAAAAAACAAGAGTGGTGCACAAGTTCAAACATTTTTTGGAGGGAATTGGGGGGGTTCTGAAATCAACCACCGGGTGAAGACCAAGTTCATGACCCTGAGCTTAGAGGAAATTGATTAAGAGGAACAGCTCAAGAACCACAAAGGCACAGATCTACTACAACATGGAAACTGCTGAAACCCCAGTGTGACTGCCTACACTCAAGTGAGTTTTACAACACCATGGAATGTTTAAGAAGCACTGGCTCCAAAATCACCTTCAAGCTTGTTGCTTTTGCAGCTGACCAGAGATATGTTTGGAAGGGTAAGGGTACCAACTGTTAAGCATGGTGGTGTTCCCATCATGGTGTTGTATAATAAAGAAGGACGACTACCTCTGAACTATTCTGCATGACATCAGATCCTCATCTAGATGGCTGATGCTTGAACTGAATGGTTTTCCCAAGTCCTGACCTCTAGCCTATCAAAATATGTGGACTGTGCATATAAGTGAGGTCTGTACAAAGAAGTATAAGAAACATAACTGCCAAGTCAACTGTCAAAATATTGTCATGACACGCATATCCATGATGAGTTAAGTTAAACATCCGGCCTCGACTGTATGTCATTATTTTAAAGTTACGTTATCAGCTCAGTGAAATGATTATCCATCATATTGTCACTGTCATATAAATACCCTTTGTACTATGTGAACACGAGCAGATGAGTGGAACAAAAGAAATGATCCAGAATTTCCATCCTTTATTATTTTCTTACAGATAAAGACTTTTTTTTCTTTATTTGGACACTGTCTTTCTGTGCACAGACCTCCATTTGGCTGCAGAGTTGGGCAAAACCCTTCTGGAGAGAAACCAAGAACTGGAGCAAGCTCTCCAGCAGATGTACAACACCAACCAAGAGCAGCAACAGGAAATAGAGGTACTGGAGCAGAAATCTTTTAGGACATCTGAATGTGTGATTTTATCGTTTTGTTTTTTTCTGATAAAGCATTCACAACAAACCTTAATCGAGGAGTGAAAGGACATTTATTTCTCCCTAATGAGTGTCATGAGTGTGTTTGAATGTAAACAACATATCACACCATGTTTTAAAGTTTAAATATTTCGTTTTTCACGGTGATATTTTATTTCACAACTCATGAAGGGCTTGATAATTGGCTAACAGAGAGGGATTAAACCTTGGTGAATAATTAACATAATAATAAAATGCATCATGCCATATCAGCTGTTATCAGTTTCAGTGTCCTTGTTTATGATAAAAAAAAGAAGAATTAAACTGATCCAGTCAAGTACTTAATCAAAGAGTGACCTTTGTTTCTACAGAGAGATATGGAGACTGAGGTGGATTGGAGATAAACCAGGATAGAAGCTGTGTAACTGTTTATCTTCCGTTCACTGTTAATGATAAAGCAGCACCGTGGCTTGAAGATTAGAGGAGTAGGTTTGGGCATAGATGGTCACAGGTTTGATCCCCTGAATCAGCAGGAAGTGTACAGTAGGTATAAGGACTCAAAGAATAGCTCTCGGCATCCTTGAGCAAGGCCTCTAAATCCCAACTCCACCTTTGGTGCTGAGGTGATGCCCCACTACTCCCAGTGTGTTCTTGCTGCCCCAATTCATTAGTGTGTACATGTGGTTAGATTGTGATGTAAAGAAGACTTTTGTCACCTATAGTTTTAGGCTGCTGTCTTGGCCAGGCTTCCCTTGAAAAAGAGATCATTGTGTCTCAACGGGATCGACCTGGTTAAACAAAGGCTAAAAAAAACAAAATAGGTTTAAGGGTTTACAGTAAAACTTTACTGTAGTGTTACAAAGAACAGCTTCATCTTTAACTTAGTGTCAAAGATCTGACATGTCCCATTTAGCTGAGATTATTTTTTCTGTCTTGTGTTCTGTGTGATACAGTGGTACTGGGTTTATAAGCTGTTCTGTTCTGGTCAGTATCTTTCTAAGCAGGTGGACTTGCTCAGGTCAGTGAATGATCAGCATGCTAAAGTCTATGAACAGCTGGATGCAACTGCACGAGACCTGGAGCAGAGCAATCAAAGACTGGTCCAGGACAACCGCTTAGCCCAGCATAAGATTGAAGGGTAAGGAAGCTCACAAGACTCATGGGTCAATAAGACATACAGCAGTGCCCTTAACATATTTTTACATGAATTGTAAATAATATATTGTCACTGTCAGCACAAAATTTGGCTTGAATCTCTAAAGTCGTAACTATATGGAACAAAATACTATAATTATATGATGTTTTTGTACATTTATGTGATTATATTTCAACCATCTGAAAGAATTTAGGGTACAATAGGTTAGCTGGCCTTCATAAATCAAGAAAATACCTGGATAGGTTCAATAGCAACTATTAGCAGAGTTTCATTCCGAACCCTTTTACCGCTTTGATGATTGTTTATGACACTTAAAGAGCAATAAAACAATTTGAGTATCTTCTGTGTATCAAAGTCCACTTCCAACAGCTTATTTCACCAAAAGTAAACCAAATGGCTCAGCGATCTTATGTGCTACCACTATGATTCCAAGGATCAGCTTAGGTGGCTTAGATGGTGCTCTCTCCCCACATCCCACCCAGTGTGATGGTAGTCAGCACAGGCATCCGTTGTCTTTGTATCACAACTGGGGACCTGGTGCCCCCAAATACTAACAGGGTTGGTAACTGGCACTTCCAGTTTGGGGGAACAATTGGGATTAAAAAAACTTCTTCTAGTGTGTTTTGCAACTAAACTTTCATATTATTGCTGTTACACAAAAACCTTGTATCTTCAAAATGGCGACTTTACAGGTGAAGAGAATATCCTTCCTAATTTTCAATGGAGGATTTTTCTGTTTGGTCCATTTATCATGAAATGTTGATACTGTGTAAATAAAAGCTGCCAGATAATAGATGCCACATTATTTCCAAAGTAAAAAGGTTTTTGTGTGACAGTGATTAAATACTGGGTCATCAGTTACAGTCTTGCAGCTCTGGAGTCCAGCACAGTTTGAGGATTTTTCTTCTCAAACATATCAACTAAACCTAACACAGGTTCATGACCAATCTGGGCTGGACTCCAGCAATCCAGCAATCCAGAACCAAATGTGGTTCATGATGAGGTGTGTTATAGTGGATGCTGTGTTTCTGTGCAGGCTTACAGAAAACGTGAACACCCTGCAGTGTCAGGTGGAAGAGCTGCAAAGGGAGCTGATGGAAATGAAGGATGTTTCATCTGAACATGCCTCACCAGATCTATTGGAGCCAGATTTGCCAAAGAACAAGCTTTTGGGGTAAATGGAAAATTGTGAATGTTGTACAGATATTTAAAAAACAATTCTGTTCAAGTATTAGTTATAACACCAGTCCCTGAGGCATTTTCAAACCACATATTTGATCAAAAATCTGTATACAAGCCCGTCACAGTGTCCAAAGAATGAATGAATCAAATCAAATCAAAACAAAACGGAAGATTATGCAGAATTGCAATTGTGTTTTCATTTTTCATAAATGCATTTTTTCATTTCATTTTTATAATCAGTGCAACAATAAATGAGGTCAGCTGGGGTTAACATTACATGTGGTTTTAATGCATGATTCTGACCAAGTGCCAATGTTCACAGGTACCCACTTTTTGAGCACTCTGTTTCTGCAAGCGCTCATTCTGTAGATGACAAGTATTGGGAAGAAGAGTGCTTGGCCAACCAGCACTGTGTGGAGATACTGCAGGCTCAGCTGAATACAGAACGTGCCCTAAGGGAAGCTGCAGAGCAGGATGCAGACACCCTGGCCAGAGAGATCAGTGAGCTGGAGCCACGCCTGACTTTGCTGGAAGGTTATAAGGCTCGATTGGCTGAGCTAGAGGCTGAAGTTGAGGAACTCAGGCAGCTGTGGCGTTCTGGTTTGGCCTTGGCCAGCACAGGCCACACCCATAGGCTGCTGCTGGCGGACACCGTATACTTTCCCTTAGAGGAAGACACATGCGAGACATTCCAAAAGAGACACACACTGAAGCGTTGCAGAAGTGAGAGGCAGCTGAGGGAGACCAATGGTGAGGACAGTGGCCTGGGAGATGTAGGACTTGCTAATGTCTGCAGCAGGAACTCGGAGACGGTGAAGTACCATCAGGGGATCTCCTTGCTGAACGAAGTGGATGCAGAGTACAGTGCCCTACAGAGGAAATACAATGCCCTTCTACGCAACTATGAAGATAGACCACAGTCACTGAGCCACAAAGCTGTGCAAACAGCCCCAATCACTCAGCACTTGACCCCACCTCTTGTTAAGCGTACATGCTCCCAGGGGGTCTGTACACAAGATAATGCTCAGACACCTGAATACAAAGTCCTTTTCAATGAGATCTTCACTTGTATCCAAAGGAGTAAAGAGAACCTAAGGGAGAACAGGGCCAAATCCAGTTAAATACAGTAATGCACCATGATGCCTACAAGCCTCTTAGACTTGGCCTCAATAAGTACTTGGCAAGTCTCCCAGTATGAGGTTCAGGTATAATAGACTATCTGAATCAGCATACATCTTAAAGGGATGTGTGCATAAAACATACTACTGCTTACTTTATATATTACACGCGATGCACACTGATGTTTAGTGTATTTCAATGCTTGAATAAACTGTTTCTCTTCTTATTTGGTGGATGACCACAATAAATACTGGCCAACAATTTAATGCAAGATTCCTCAAGGCACACGCTCTGATCCAGAGTGACTTTCAAAAGTTTTTTGCTGTTCACTCAGAGAATATACTTATCAGCTGTAATGGCTAAAATCCAGAGATTCCTCAAGCTTAAAATTTGAAAGACACTCTGGATGAGAGTGTGTCCCTTCAGAAGTGCTTGATTAGCTGAAAGCGGTGTGTAAGGTGTGGGCTGGTGGTGGAAACCTTAGGGGACGTCCACAAGGAATGGTGGTTTAGCAGGAGTAGTGTGAGGCGGGCTACAACGCCATTTTGTAAGTTTGTCAATAATCATTATAAAAACATTTCTAAGGATATTGCTTATATTATGAAAAAATGGATAAAATGACACAATCTTCCAGTAATGCAGTATACGTTCAGGACAAAAACATTACAAGAGACCTAACCTGGATATTTCTTTTCCACTACATAATTCCATAAAAAAAAAAACATTTTTCTGTTAAATGTTTGCTAGTATCGTTAAAGCCTAGAAATGTAGACATTTCTAAATGTGGAAAAACAAGTTGTGTGTTTAATGACTGTGGTGTAAATGTAATATTTAAAATATAACCTGGCAAAAAATGCTATGCCTCTTTCATTCCATATCCCCTTACCTCCATGACAGCATCAACTCTTTTCTTGAACTAGAGGTCTCAGGTTGAACTGCACAGATTTGGAATGTGGGAGTGTCTGCTCAGAAATGAAACACTAAGTTCACTAAAGAACGGGACAGAACTTTATGTTTATTTGGGTAAAGCAATGAATTTTAGTGTAAAAGAAACGATGCACGTTGTTCATTTATTTGTCTGGGATACTGATATGTGGCCATTTGCTAAAGGTACACATTTTCTTGAATGTTGGTGTGAAAACATTCTACTGGACACAATGTGTTATAATTGTAGAACAATTTTCAATTTATTTGCTAAATTTAACATATAAAATCTAATAACCAAGAGGTCATCACCCTACTACTGGAGAGCTTATTTCAACTCAAAGACGTCTGAAGGCAGTAAACAGTTGTATGAAGTTCAGCTTTAAAAATACTAACATTAGAGACTAAATAATCCTCAAACACATGATATATCTTACAGTGCACAGCCTATATATTTATAATATTGAACAATATTTTTTCCCCAATTTGGAAGAACCAATTACCCAACCCAATTAGGACCCACACCTAAAATATAATCATATGAAGCACGTTTCCTCTGCCTCTTTTCAAACTGCTGCCACTGCATCATTGCTGGTAAGCCGCCACTCAGAGCAAGGTGCCAGGTGCCTAGCTTCAATAAAACGTCTAACAGACAACTGTGCCAAACATCATTGTAACTTTGCTCTCTTGAACCCTGGCTGCTGACGGCAAGCAGCGTGACCTGGGATTTGAACGGATCATCCTTGCATCATAGTGCTTCCACTAAGCCACTTGGAAAATGCCCTCTGCCCCTCGAGTTGTCAACTCACGCTTAAACAAAACAGACGCAATAATTTGGTTGCAGTATTTATTGAGCATGATATTCAAATGTGAAACTGTGGACTGTCCACGTAACCCCTTCAAGATCAAGTGTCAGTGAGGACATACAGTTAGGTGAAGTTCTGAGCAAAGGGAATGCTTAACTTACAGAACAGAGTCCAGAGACCTTAAAACGTAAGAAATCATCTTTGTATAGGGAGGAGGGGGTGAGGCTATACGTGAAAAGGTTGTTCCAGTCAAAACATCACAACTCAATAATGGTAATATTTCCCCTGAATAATTTAGAGGCACTTTCTCTTGTTCTAAAAAGCACTTCAGAGTCACTCAAAATATTGCTTTCACCACTAATCACAATCACACCCTTGCCTTTTCAATGCACACATTATCCATCACTTCGGACATCCAGCTAGGACATCCATTCATCATTCAGGTAGGACAGCCTTAGTTCCACTTCATGTGACAACGGCAAGCTGATACATAAACACATGCACATACGTCCTGAAGGGTGACAAATGGGAACTGAACACTTCGCCAAATTAACAGCATTAGCAGCAAAGGAAAACGAAGTGTCAAAAGCTGATTTAACCCGCCCAGGGTTAGAACGTCACTGGTGCTAAATGAAAGGAATAGAACTGTCCTGACGCTGACGTGAACCCAGCAGCTTATTATGTATTAAGTCTCAAAGACTTCATAAGAACGGTGCATCTTTGCATGCTTTCCCTCTGAAAAAACAAAACAAAATATGCTTAAATTGTTTAACATTTGTCAATTTATTTTAGAGCCTCTAATTTGTTCTAAACCACTACTAAAAAGGTACACTAATACTGTAAGTATATTAGTGTAAACTGCCTGACTGAACACTACACATTGTCCCTGTACTACGACCACTGTGCTTATTAAGCACATATTTCGCATCTCCAAATTTGTAGTCCCACGAAATAATTTGTATATTTATTAAAAACAGCCATGTCACCCAAAACATATTTTTGGGAGGCAGCAGGAACCCAGAGTACCCAGAGGAAACCAGCACGGACACATTGGAAAACAACGCCTCACAAACAGCCAACCAAGAAGGAATTGAACCCACACCCCCAGGCCCTTGGAGCTATGGGAACAAGTTGTCATTTGTAATTCTTTATATAATTAATGTCACACAAACTCCATATTAAAGTTGTATAAAAATTGGAAAAATGGAGAAACAAGGTTTTTGAACATAAGAAGAGTTTATTTGCAGAAACAGTTTAAGGTATAACAAGCTGTTTATGCAGATTAACTCTTCCTAAGTAACTTTTAATGTGTTTAGTGTTCAATCAGGCAGCTCTGACTAATATACGCAAACTGAATTAGAAGAGTTGAGAAATTTGTGTGTGTGGGGTGGATTAGTACAAATTGGTGAATGTAAGTACAGAACAGCACAATTTAAGTATAATTTGTTTTATACAACGTTACACTCTTCAAAGGTGCTTGAAATGGTTCTTTGAGCGATGCCAGAGCAGAACCACGACTGTATAAACATGCTTGTGTGAGAAGAGCCTTGTAATTGGTAAATGAGCGTCACATCAACTGAAGGTCCTTCAGATCATTGAAATCTCTCACATGCAAACTCTATTACAATCATGGTTCTTTATAGAACTGATCCTTCCATAGCATCACTCAGCCTAATGCTTTCTCCACGTTGTCCATCAACATTCTCTGCAATAAACCAAAAAAAAAAAAAAAAAAAAAAAAAAATCCATCATGGTACCATTTTTTAACACTAGTTTTCTTAACCCATTTTATATGCCTCTACCCCACCATGTCCAGTCCACTACGGCCATTTCTCACAAGCCACAGCTTTGGTTCATCTGTTGAATGTAAAATTCTATAAATAAAAGACTAAGTTCACAAAGTAATATTTGTTGTGTTCAGAGTAAGTGATATCACATGAACCAGTGCCCCCCTTAACATTTTAAAGTCTGGAAATGTAAATTATAGTTATTTATTCATTAAGAAGGGAAATTGTTTGGGGGGGGGGGGGGGGGGGTTAACTGACAACCATTTGTCAGTTAAGGGCCAAAAAAAGCCCCTCCCCCAAAAAATGACCCTCTCTCAAAGGCCACAAATGACTCTGTTCATCTTTATTAGCAACATCTAAATAACTTAAAAAAAATCATGTTCTCTCTCACTCTGTATATACAGTTCCCTACTTCATTTCTCCAAACCCGTCCATAGTATGAAGTGGATGTCCAGCCCTTTTTAATGGATTGTGTGGAAGTGTCCACGAGCTTTGATTTTGGCTACACTCGGCTAAAAGTCGAGAGAAGGTAAACAAAAGCAAAATGTTCTGGAGCAGCAGATCTTCTTCCTCCAAACCTGGTCTTTGACAGGTACTGAGAGCAGTAACTTGTTCACGAGTCTGCTCCATCTCCCCATCCCGAATGGACTCTTAACTCAGAGGGAGACTTTCCTTTTTTTTTTTTTTTGATTGACAGGCTCTCTAGGACTCGTCCCCCTGCTGTCAGGACTGAACTGTGCCTTTCAGGTACCACATTCCTCCTAAGCTGACACAACACTCCTAGAAAAGAGAACAAATGAAGACACTAAGGCATGAAATAAACACAGTTTGAAGTTCAGTGCAACTGAAGTGCAACCAATACCTTAAGTAGCCTGTCCACATCAGATTTGGTGACCGCATCACCAAGTTCCTGTGCGAGTCGGGTCTGGATGACGTTCCTCCGTACACGGTAGTTCTTCATGAAGATTTCGAACAAAATCTGGCGATGCTACATGAGAAAAGAAAAAGAGCACGAGGAGCAAGTCAGTACTGCTTAAGATAATTTGATAATCACTGATAGAACCATTCTTTCACACTAACAGCTAAAACGAATATGTTCTTCAGAATGAGAATATGCAACTGTCAGAATGAGAAGGTTGTTTTAATAACGGCTCCAGATGATGACCAAGCATCAAGTAAGCAATCAGGTATCATCTAAAACTATCTGTTGCTGTCGGGTTGGGTACAGTTCAGGCCACGGTCTCTTAACTAGAAGCACTTTCTAGTGGTCTGCCAGCCCAGCCACACAGCAGTCATGATGTGATCGCATAAGCAAATGGTTTGTCAACATGGTGTCTGATATACAGAGACAGCTTTCAGACAGAGTAAGTCCACATTTTGTAACTAGAGGTCTCATTTGATGTTAGCAATGGATTTTTCCTGCTGGCTTTTGTGAGGTACATTTAAGATGGAGTCTAATGATCTGAGCATCGCAGATTCATACCAGGTCATACTGCTTGTCCTCCGCAGTCAGAGAGAGCAAAATTTGCTGTGCTCTGTGGTGGTCCTGACACTTAAACAGGACAATAATGAAATTGTAAAATAGTAATTAAAGAACTACAAAGTGCTCCTGTGTGGAAAGAGTCTTATGGCTGATCTGTATATATTTCTGTATATTTGTATCCTTCATCTTGCCTGATATATGATCAGACAGCGCACCTCACTGCTACTCAAAACGTACATGATTGTGTTATGGGACAAACTCCGGCTTGATGTCAAGCTATGAAGCAATTAGAGCAATGCTGATGGTTCATTTTTGGTCTATTATTAAGGTTACCATAATAATGCATGTTATGGGAATCAAAGGGAATGCAGGCTGTTACCTTATCAAAGGTTTCACCATTCTCCCACAAGCCAAAGACTTTCTGTTCATCTGCGCTAGCATTGGTCTGAGGAGGAAACTGCACATTGAAAAACAAAAATACGCCAGTCAGTTTCATGAGAAATTAGCTTCACTGTGATGCATTCCTGTAGAAAATATGTACATATATATAAAAAACAAATATTTACAGAGATCTAAGATGGTTCAATACCATTTTCCCCTGGTGGTAATGTTGAAATGAACATCTTGCCATTAACAAAATAAAACAAAAAAGTAATAATAATAATAATAATAATAATAATAATAATAATAATAATAATAATAATAATAACAACAACAACAACAATAATAAAGCACATTTCCAATGAGCTTGAACTTTAACCACACTACGACCTACCCCACAGGAAGAAAAACGGCTGACCAAGAATCCCATCATCTGCTGTTTCAGACTAGATTTGTTTGATTTGACCAGATAATCAATCTGAACGTGATCCATACATTAACTACTAGCTAATTGATCCTACTAATTAAATCACATTTATTCAGATATTTTTAATGGTACTACTGCAATGGGGGGCGATTTCATTTACACCTACAACTAGTTTTGCCTCTTAAGATCACAGAAAATGCCCCACCTTTCTAAACTGCTTGCGAAGGATTAAGGCATAAGAAGACCACCAAGGATTTCAGTCAAGCCAAAAAAAGAAAAACCCTACAGCAGCTTGTATTTAAAAGACACTGCTGGACGTGTCTCCCCACCACTCCCTGGCATTAGGCTCATCTTAGCCCTAATAAGCTTTGTGTCCATTAATAGCGATTACATAACACTAGTCAACCTGCCCTTCCCTGCATCACCTAAATCCAGAATTGCGGATTACGCCTTAAACCCAAACAAAAAACTGGATAAGGCAGCACACTACAGTTCAATGCCTGAACAAGACCACCTGAATGACCACACTTTGACAGTCAGAAACCAGCTTAGGCCACCTGAAACAAGATTTAATCATCTTTCATACCATGATCAGACTACATGTTTGTCAGTTACAATGGAGAAACTAACACTCTGCCACGACATCACTGCCGCACATATAGGTATCCTCTAAGTATAGGATAAACTACTTGGTTGTAAACATTAGAAGTGACTTTGTTCCTTATGAGCAAATAAAACCTTATATCAAAAACACTTTGCCTCTCAGACATCCTGTTGGATACTGAACATCCATAGTGTTTTTGAGCTAAAAATGCAAGAATTTGAGTTATCTGTACTAATTACACTGAAAGGGACATTTATAAGTCCATCAAAATACTTGACAGTAGTCCTTCTTTTAAAAAAAAAAAAACAACACCACCACATTATCCTTTATTTTATTGTTCATTTATGTATCAATATTGTTCATTCTATTATGACTTTTATTCTGAAATTGAACAAAAAATGAGCAGCCCTTTCCTTCTCATTTTCCTTCATAACCTGTTATCTGGGTCAGTCGTATCATTAACCCCTCTTGCTGATCAGTCAAGAGTCTGCATGCAGGTTGAGCATGTACACAGGAACAGAGCATTAAAATAATGCACTGGAAGCGCTTTAAACTGGGATTTAATTCAGTTTAAAAGTTTCCGAGCTGGATTACTTGCTCGTCATGACAATGAAAATACCCCAGTGAACTAGAGTCTTGCAGTTTGTTATGACATGCACATTATGACTGTCGAGTACTCTGATCCTGAGTTATGAAGGCTAGGATATGGCATGTAACTGCTCGCAAAGTGTGGAGCTTTGGTGTACTCACAGGCACAAGGATCTGCTTGCAGTGGTTGTAGAGAATGGTGTCCTGAAGCATCCGGTCTGTGACATGTCCAAACACACAGTGGCCAGTGGGCAGGCTGGCCAGGTGCAGGTTGAACAGCCGCTTGACTTCACTGAGACACAGCACAAAATGCTTTCGGAAAGTATTCCGTACAAAGTCTTGGAGTTCTGGGGTAGAGGCCTGTCCAGCCCCACTGTCATTGTGAGGGTCCATGTCAGGAGAGTCTGTAGAAGGATAACCGTTTAGTGAACCATTTTGAAGAGCACCAGAGGTGTCCATAGACTCCTCAGAATCACTCATAGGTTCTTCTTTAATTCGCACTGATGTGTCAGCGCCAGCGGAGGCAGAAGATGCCGTAGATGCTTTCAGTCTTCGGGCATCCAAGTCCTTCTGCAGAGAGGCGTGGTGCTCCCGAGCATTCTCTCGAGCCACTTTGAGACGCTTCTCACCACTAATATACAGTGGCTCTAAAACACAAACATTTGTAAGAAAAATCGAACCGCCATAAGTGAATATGCATAACTGAGAAACATATGGAGATAATAATAATAATAATAATATAGAAACCTGTTGGTGCATCCTTCTTCTGCAGAAAATCCTCCTTTGAGAAGTTGAAAACTTTCTCTAACCTGCAGTTAAACAGCTAACAGTTAATTAAAAGAGCACAAATAACCACCCTTCACAATAAACATGCATCCAGAGTTCACAAACTCAAGGTCCAAGTCAAGTCTCACGTAACTCTAAATACTATTCAGGGCAGGCTTTCCACTAGACTCTGGAACACAGCTGTGAATTTAATTTACACAGACATCAAACATGCACCAGAGTGTCCAATTTGATTAAGGACTAGGTCGTTAGTCTGAGGTCTACCGTAAATGTACGCGACTCAGACTCGAGTCACTAACCGGAGTGCCCATCTCTGTTACAAACGAGAGCTAAACCAAATGGTTCCACATAAAATCAATAGTTTTACTTGTTCTGGATGCCCATCCAGAGCATGTGTTGTCTCTGAGCCACATCAGGATGCTTCTTGACAAAGTCATGGTCAGTAGGCAACAGGAACTCCCAGCCTCTGTTTGCTCTGGGAATGGCCATCTGTTCCAAGAAGTCTTTTACATCCTCAGGTGGCAGCTGGGGTCACACAGGACAATTTGATCAACAGAACAATTCAGTGTGTTTTATAGTTAAATGTGATCATTACAAAAGCAAGGGAAACAGCACCATCCCTGCAAAACACAAACAGCTATACATGTACTGAGTGTGAAAAAGCAAATGCGTAGGACCATCTACAAACTCCCCCAATTCTCTATCCCACTCATGCACAGACTTCCTTTCGTTGCTAGAGAACAACTCACACAATCCAGAGGTGGGCATTTCAGGTCCTGTACCAGAGCAGCCCGTGCAGTCAGAACAAAATCCTGGGGCAGATTCAGGCTGAAATCCCCGAAATCCCCTCCTCTGATATAAACTCATACTTTCAGAATGCCCCCCATAGGCTACTTCAGTATGAATAATTTAAGACAAAACAACGTTCTGCCAATGCGGTATTCATGACCAATCATAAAGCACAGACTGCTGTTTGCACGGCCATTGAAAGTCACATGTAAATTATAGGTGGGTGCAAAGTTTTCAGATCTGATGTTCGAAACTGGTTGAAGACTTGAATTCCAGTTACCTGAATGGGAAGTTCCATTTGTAATACATTGGTATAAATAAAAGTACCTAGAGCACTTCACAACTCACCAGTTAACCTAATGAGCTGAATTCACTCATCATACCCACCTTTATGATAGCAGCAACTTCTTTTCTCATCAGAGAGCGTTCATGTGTGAACCTCCACGTCTACAAGAAAATAATGAACAACAACCACTCAATTCGAGACCAACATTTTCTATAGAGCCAGAATCCATCAATAATTCTGCAGGTAAAAGTGGTACAAACAGACAAAACTAAATTATTCATACCCTTTGCAAGCCGTCACAGTCTAAGTTCTATACCATTCCAAATAGTCCAAGCTGCTCTAAAGCATCCTGATTACCCTGATTCACTGGGAACAGCTGTTTTAATCAACTCAACAGCTCACAAGTCAGGAAAGACCCTATCTAAATGTTTCCAACTTCCAGAGGCTACAGTGTAAAGTAGATGCACCACACTGTGAAAAAACTCAGGATGTGGCTGGAAGCCAAATGTGACACCTGTGCTGGCCAGGAGGATAGTGAGAGGTGAAAATCCTGGTGAATCAGGGCTCTGCTGGTGGTAACGTCTAAAAGCAGACAGTCCAAAGGACACTGCACTCTGCCGGATTCCACAGACACGCCTCTCCAGAAAAGGCAGAGAAAAGCAAATGCTCCTCTGGACAAAGCAGAAGACATCTGGTCTTCTGTTTTATAGTTTAATTTAGTTTGGTCACAATGATGTATTCTTCAACCCTACTGTTAAACATGGTGGTGGGAAGCTAATGATTTAGCCAAATGATGAACCTAACGATAAACCCCATGAAGAAAGAGCAATGCATTAAGATTCTCAACATCATCAGGAAGTTACCAGTGGACATTTCGGCACGACAATGACCCAAAACGTACAGTAAAAGCCATGAAGAAATGATTAGCAGGAGGTTGCATTAAATGTTTTGCGGTGGCACGGCCAGAGTCCTGACTTTAATCCAAATCTGTGGAGGGAGCTAAAGATCAGGGTGATGGCAAAGAGACTCTCCAACCTGAAAGAGTTGGAAGCTCATCACTAAAGATGAAAGGGCAAAAATCAAAGTGGTGGAAACTGGTCAGCAATTACAGGAAGCATTGGATGGTTGTAATAGCCAATAAAGGCTATTCTATTGATTACTGAGAAGGTTATGAATAATTCTAATCCACTTTTTGTTCAAATGTGAATTTGAGAGGGATATGAATAATTTGGTGCTTTGCTGCGTGTGTGTGTGTGTGTATATATATATATATATATATACTTTAAAAGAAAAGTGTTAAATTAAGTGCTCATTTTTCAAATTTTAGGCCACGTCTATTTGTCCCGAATTTATAAATTGTACAGAGCAGCTGTACAGTTCAAGCCATAGAGGAAAAAATGATGATAGAAGACAGTTTGTGTTTGACCTGACGTTATCAGTCCTGTTATCACACTGAGTATCTACCAGATTTAAGCACCTCACGGCTAAAATCACAACCGAAAGTAAGATTTTATGTTTTTGCTGTTCACATTTAAATGTAGTGTGACCACAGCTAAAGTCAAACCTGATGCAGTGTGAACTCACCACAAAGTCCCGGCCCCTACAAAGTACTTCTGCAGGTACTCCACTATGTGGACTGCAGGTAGACTTGGGATACAGAACATCACTGGAAATTAAAAAAAAAAAAAAGCATAAGTAAAACACATTAGATACAGAGAGAGAGAGGGATAGAGTGCGCAAGCAAGCAACACACATACAGGTTGACAACTGATTACCCTCACCTCTTGACAACCCAGTTCCCCTGAACAAGCAGCGCCACCTGTTGTATGCAGCGGAGTACTGCAGTGGAGTCTGTGCCTGATGCAAGCAATCCCATTAGGTTGGCAAATGGCATGACTTTGACTAAAGAAATTTGGGAGGAAATCAGAGGGAGAATGAAGATCTTGACCTGGGAAGAAACGCTCTTCAATCACATTTATAAATAATTAAGTGTAGTAGGTGAATTTACCATTCTTCATCAAAGTTTTGACCTGATCCCCAAGGGGCAGGGTGCGTAATTGGGCCATGGACAACACATTGCTGGGGCCCACTGGCTTGACTCTAGAAACAGCAATAAAGACACAAACAATGAATGGTGAAAATGGTGATAGCAGATCTCCAAATATCAACATCTGAAAACATTCAACTTACATCTTTTCCTCTGCTAGTGGTGGCATAAGCATGGCAAGGTACTCACTGGAGGAAGGAGAGGGTGAATATTACAGTACAGCCAACAAGAGGACAATGACAGGCTGAATTTCTATTCTAATATCTCCAGGACTTAAAGTAGCTGGAATTCCTAAACAACATTTAGGAAACCAATAGTAATGAAAAGACTATTTAATATTTGTCAATAAATTATAATCTTATGGGCTCATAACTGTACAGTTAATTTTTTTTTTCAGTAATCTGACTGATTATGTAGCCATATCATTATATTTTCTAGGTTTCTTTTTCCTACAAAATAAATGTGACAGCAAGTACCTTGTGATTAGGACTGGAAATGAAGTCATCAAAATGCTCATGTACTTACCTTGAAGATTTTACCAACTCTGTGTTCTCCGTGGTATCCATTGCCTGGCAGTAAAGATACTGGCGCTCATGTTCCGATCGCCCATCCTACAGGTAAGGTAACCACAAAATAAAAATAATGCTCTAAGCCAATAAGACCATGGCCTTTGTCTACTGGCCTTTAACATTTTCAATGTTCAAATCACACCTACTTTTAAGCCATGATAGTGTAAATTGACCCAGGGTTCTTCAGCTTGTTTCTTTTGTAGAAACTCGTATGACTGGATACGCCGTTGACGAGCCTGCTCAGACTCTGGTCTGGCGAACCTCACCTAGTGAAAAAGTCAGTGAACATTATTTCTATCGTGTATTTCTAAACAGGAAGGTACTTTTAAGGTGATACCAGTGTGGTTGGTGATGACTTAATATTCAGTGCTTTCTTTAATAAAGAGGATTGATCTGTGAGATGTGTGATCAAGTCTTACAGTGATCTGTTTGATGTCATCCTCCGCCTCATCTTGAGAAGAATCCCCTGCTGTGACAGGACACATTTGTAAGTAAAAATTCAACAAAATGCCCAATATTGGAACGATAAGGTTCTATCTGCATTCTGAACAGTTATGAGCTATTGAGCCATAAAGTCGTGACGTTCATACATATGGAAATTGTTTTCAGAGTCTAAAATGCAAACACCTCACAGGATAGGTTTCCATAAAAATATCAAATTACATTTTTCAATATTTTAATATATATTATCTCAGAAAACATTGCGGTTTTGCAGTGTCAGTATGTTGCAATTATTACAATTCCTCTTTTGGCTGCCACTTTGTGCCCACATTTTTTAGCAAAATGGATATCCTTGATAAACAAGCAAACAATGACCCCACATTCTTTCTAAGAGATGCAAAGTAATCCCACACTGGTGATTAATATTTCTTTTGCTGTAAAATAAAATAAAGTAATATCAATCTTGATTGCTTGTCACCATTTTCTATGCTACAAGTGTCGGTCACCTATTGCTGAGTAGGACAGGCAGCAGAAGAATAAAGGACATTCTCTGTATGGTTGCATTGTTTTTCCCAATCGTGTGAAGCTGGTACACTGCTGGTATACTGCTATTGTACAACCTGATTTATGTTTAATAATATATCAATAACACTGGATTGCCATCGTTGCAAGAGACCACTGACTTACCTTCATTAGCTGCTTCCCTCTCTCTATGTTTACTGTCAGCTTTGTCAAGATATGTAAAACTGGGCCTCATCTGAAGAATGCCCTGTAAGGGTGTAAGGTGAAGCTCGCCTGCCAGAAAAATAAGTCGGTCAGTCAGACTTTACATAATTCTACGAGTAGACTGATTCAGAGCGAATGCAGACAATTACCTTTGCGAAACACTCCAGCAGCATAGCGAGATGTATTTGTAGTTGCCTGAATGGATGAGAATGTTTGCTTGTCCATCATTTTTCTATAGGAGAAAGGGGAAAATCACAAACTGCATTTAGAACAAAACCTCCCTCCAAGCTTGGACACACAAATAATTAGCAAGTAAAATTATCAACAGAGCAAGTCTGATCCAAATTTTGATAGAATTCTTTTGTGTGGGTCAAAGTTACATACGTGGAATAAGTGTTGGACTCTTCCATCGATGTACCGTCCACATTGAGAGCAATCTGCTCCCCTTTACTGCGGCAATAATTCGGACTCATTGTGTCAATGGCCACCTCCAGTTCCACCTGACCACAGAAATAGGGAGTACAAAGTAGAAATCTGCCTTAAAATCACTTAATATGAATTTATTTTCTATTAAACTTAATAGAAACATTAAAACACATCAGATATGTTTGCAATGTAAATGTAAATGAAATCTCACTTTTTGCTGTTTAGGTTTAATTTTGGCAGATAAATGAGTTACATCATCATAGTTCATGGTGGCAGGGCGCACAGGATACTGTGAGAAGGCATATATCAAACTTCATTTAACACGTCCAAGCTCACACCTCAAAAACCAAATAAATGCAGTAACAGTATGAATAATTAGAATCAATGGGTCACTCGCACCTGGAACAAATACAGCTTGTCTGCAAGGCTTTTGGCAAGATAAACATCAATCTTAAAAAGTGAAAGAGACAAAAAAGAAAGAAAAAACAAATACATAAGATTGCATCCATGACGAGGTTAAGCATGACATTTGCTTTTTCAGCTTTTTCTGCACAAAGAAACACCAAGGGTCACACGTGTACCTCTTGTATAATCGGGTCATCCTCCTCTCCACTGGCCATTGTGAAAGGACGAGGAGGAAACCTTGCCTCGGGCTTCTGAACTCCAAACCAGGGATTACCGAAACACTGAGGCGGTCACGGCACACCATGCGAAAGCTATACACAGAAGGCATAAACAAAAGATAACTGGGTCAGTAAGTGGTCATAGCATCACCATCTTTATTTCCACCTTTCATTATTACATAAGCAACCAGTAAAACAAAGCTATTTGAATGGTGCATTTTAGAGAAATGTTTCAATTCAGATATCAGATAGCAGAAATTTCAACAATGCCCACGACAGCCAATTTATTTACCATGTAAAATGACCAGAAAACTCCTGAGTTTCCTATGTGATGATGACAATATGTGGGACAGAACTGTGGCTGAGTGATGAGCCGGGCGATAATTTGACATGTATATCAATGGGACACAAACAGAGCAGGACATCAAGGTGACATCGTTTATATCGAGTTACAAAGTTGGGGAGGAAAAAGGAAAGGAAAAAAAAAAATCAAAAAAAAAAACACCCTTGTGCCAACCTTTTTTCTGTTCCCTCACTCTGCTCTGTCCCCTACTCTCTGCCCATCTGTGCAGTCATGTAGACACTATGGGGAATAAGAGTGTGAATAAAGAAGAAATGAAGATCAAGTTTCAAAAGTAAAATATAGTCAAAAATACAGAAGTTTTTTTTTTTACTTTGTATATATGATAGCAACAATACACCAAAATATATCAGGAAATTATTTTTTCAGTCCACCCTGCCCAGCCCTAATTGGACAGTTTGGAAACCAGCCTTCTTGTTGACCGATTGATTCCCTGAACTGGCAGGACACTACATGACTTGGCCAACGCGTGGGTATGTGCGTATCATTGCACGGATGGGTTAAATGCGGAGGACAAACGTCCCTGTTCGTAAGCACAGTGGGTCTACATGCAAGGGAATGTTTAAGGCCCAGGATGACCGAAACATGACTGGCGTGTAATATTTTTGCAATGATGCCATGTAACACCTGTGAAAGCGACATCTGGATCATCACCTCCGAGAGTCAGCATTTCATAAGATGATAACTCCATAGGATGTAAATATTTTAGGCTTCAAGAGGCCATCTGAAGAAACCTGGACACGTGACACAGGAGTTGGGGAACAGTGGACATCCTGAAGGGGGGGACTATGTGGGGAAGCGGTTTCTCAGCCCAATGAAGATCATCTACAGCCAGTCAGGTTGCCCAGGCTGCCTGGTTGTACTCTGAGCTTCCAGTAAACCATCAGGAAGGGAAGCAGAGTTGGAATCACACGTACATGCATAAGCTTATGTTTCAACAGTTTCAACAGGAGTTCTTCTGATCAGACTGGCTTTCTGTTCGCCTGACACACAGATCCAGGTCCTGGTGTTCATGTTCTTCAGCAGGTTTCTCCCTGGACGCTTAGCTGTTGGAGTTAAGTGAGGATGAGCACATTTCCAGCCAGCAGGCCTCGTGTCCGCACGGATGGAAGAGCTTATAGAGAGAAAGAGAGGCTGTAAACAGACCTTAAAGCCGCAGGCCGAGGCCCCACTCCGCTCCCACGCTGCTGAGCCCAGACTTCCTACCGACAGACACGTGGGGAGGAGCTGGGCGCTTTGTCTCTTCCCATGATGCAACGCAGCGTCAGGTGGGCACCGTCTCGCGCCTGTTCGCTAGTGACTCGTGTTAGCGCTCACTTCCTCCTCTTCAGTCGGTTCACTAGCGCGGTGACTGAAGTAGTGTGTTTGTGGGACGTTAGTGCAGAAGAATGAGAAGAAAGACAGTCTGCGGCCGTGGCTGAAACGGAGCCCCGCGTTTGTTTTCTACGGCGTCTCTAAAGGGTCATGGGTGGAGATAAAAACGCGTTACGTCGCAAGTTTTGCGTTAAAAAAACGTCCCATTAAAAATAAATTACATAAAAAATCAATAAAAAAACCACAAAAATCCATAAAAAAAGCAATCCATGAAAACAAAAGAAATCCATAAAAAGAAGGAGTATATATATATAAATAAAAAATAATAATAATAAATAAATA